>KK112077.1:626965-643129 GCA_000611955.2 Stegodyphus mimosarum | reverse complement strand
TTTTGTGCTGCTATTCTTCCCAAGTACACAGTGATCTGTTCTCGCTTAAAAGAAATCAGAGAATTACTATGACTTGGCATTGCATAACCTCAACACCACCAGCTATCTACCAAGCACATGTGCCAGAAATTTTATAGCAGTTTCTTTCATTGCTGTTAAGTTCCACAAGCACATATTTTAAAATTATGTTTAAGGCAAAAAATATCACGATTTAATAATAAAAACAGATGGACTTTAGAATACAACAAAAAGATCGAATATGAAAATGGTGACGTTGCTTGACTAAAGGATTGTTATGAGTACAGTTGCCTGAAGAATAGTTATGAACATGATTGCCAGAGTTTGGCACATTCTGAAAATTTGGCAACTTTTGGTTGTAATAACACTTAAATACTACTATAGATAAAGCAAAACACTAAGTTTAATTTGCAATAGTCCCTTAATTCTAGATTTTCATTTCAATATTTTCCATTTCCATGTTTTACTTAATACTGGATGATACAGCTAATACAGAACTGACACTCAAAACCATAAACTAAAACATAAATCCTTTTCAAATAAGTCTTCATCTTTGATTATTACGCATCTCACTTTCTACTTCACTTCTGCTAACTTGCTACTGTTTACTGTCTTCAAAAAATATAAAATGTTCTTAAGCAGGCCTGTATATTATAGCCAGTTTACTTGTGTTGGCATATTGAAACATATGGTTAAAAATAAAAAAAAAATGTTTAATTCAGACACAGCTGCAATTTCTTCATTCTGCATCTACAGTATATAATCATGACTTCAAATATTTTTACAGCTGCTTTAACATCTACACTATTAATGATATTACAAATTATTACATATATATTATAATATCAATAAGAAATTTATACATATATATATAAGATCACCTACAAACAAAGATTTAATTGTGATAATTGAATATTCAAGTTGGCATAAAAATTTGCATCTCCTACTTGGTCATTTATCTTGTCAAGATTATCCAAAATATAACTTAGCATGATACATATAATATAACTTAGCATATATACTTTTATTTGTAAATTTTATTTCCTTCACATTAATTAAATATCCATCAATTTCAGCTAACTTCAGCATTTATTAGTTTTTAAAGCAATGTTTTACAACTTTTGCTTTTATACTAATGACCTGCGTAACATATGCACTATCTCCACCATTATTTAGTTCTGATGAAAATCGTTCAATCATTTTGTATAGACAGATGTAAAAAGAAATACTGTAACTGTATAGATTAAGCAAAATTAAATTTTAGACAGATATGAATTTAAGAATAATACTTTATCGATTTCAATAATATATTGATTATTCCTCTCTTCAAGGGATAAAAATGTTCTGTACCATTACATCAAAATTCATCATTTAAATATATGAAGAAAACGATTAGAAAACAAAAACTACAGCACCATCTATTTGATAAAACTGATGAAAATATATACAAATGGGAAAAGTTATATAACATAAAATTTAAAAACATGACTGAAACTGAAATTCATAAGAATCTGAAGAATGGTGAGGGCTTCAAAGAAATATAATTTAACTTGAGAAATCTAAAGAGTAATTTCAGAGAAAAAAAATTTTAGAAGTTAAAAAGATGAATAATGATACAGAAGGAAAAGTATTACTTTCACTTTCCTGACAAAGATGTACCTTTTAAAACAATAGACTATTTTTATTTTTACTGATTAGAATTAAACCATACCGAGCAGAAATGCTATAAATTTTCCGAAGTCAGTTTTAAATTTTAACATATAAAAAAAAAATACTTTTTAATGCATTCATCATCTATTCTACTCCTTTCAGGCATTTATTTGCATTTCGAGAGCAAATATTTTATACAAAATTTGAGTTTTGGGAAAGTGTCCTTTGCAGCAAATGCCATTTTATAAAACTTGTGCAAACAATATCAGAAATAGTCTGTATTTGTAAACTTTGACTAGACACAGTTAAACAGCATTTATGCACTGATAGTAAACATACTTATGTAATTATGTGTGGGTGTTTTTATAAACCAAGGGATAGGTTCTAGCATAGTCTGGAATGGGCACCAGTAAATAAATTTAAAAAGCAAGATTTAAAGCAAGTGTTCCCAATGGTATTTCTACTGACCCTCTGTGGAAAAAGAAGGTCAATGAAATTTTCAAGGTGGTCTATAACTGAATATGCACCACCAATTAATCAGCATATTTAAGCATAAATCACTACAAAACATTCATTAATAAAATTGATAATTAATTGTTGATTTATATAAAGTTATATCGCGTATCAATGAAGAAATATAAAATTGAATAAGGAGAAAATACACAAAATTTATTCATACTGTTTTTTTAAATGCAGAATTCTTTTAATGCAATATAAAAAAGTCAAAAGCAGGAAGACAAGAAACAACAAAAACCTGAGGTATATTTAATTTTGATATTAAATGATTCAAGAAGAGTTGATTACATTGAAAAATGTCTTATTCAAAACACACAGATATACTCAGTTTTGCAATTTAAAAATCATCCAAAAGATTAGTAATAAATAAAAATCATCCAAATAAAAGTTGCTATCAAACCAACTTCTCTCTCCTCTTAGCTACTGAAAGTCAATAATATTGAAAACAAGAAACAGATTGAATATATTTGAACAAGGTGAGTCAAGAATTGTTTTAAGCAATTTGATGCCAAATATTTAAAAAAAAAAGCATCAATACATCAAGCACAGATATCACATTAATTAAAATTGTGCTTTGTGCAATTAGAATCCGTGATTCTGCATTCTAAAACCTGGTTTATGTCTTTAAAATTAAAAATAATAATACTATAAAAAATAATAAAGCACTATTTTTCAATTTTTTTTCTATACTTTTAGTCAATTGTTATATTAAAATTATTTATGTGCAATTATTTATATTATGACTATGGACGACGAAGAAAACCATTCTTTTAAAACGGTCAATACAAGAAAAATGTTAGGAATCCCTGATTTAAAGCAACATGTGTTTGATACTGTAACATAACAAACAGAGGATAGTGCAGAACAGAATCAAATATGAAAGCTATAAACACACTAGAAAAATAAAATTAAATGGAATTTACGATGCATATCTGCAAGTTTAGCTATGGATTAAGCTAATTTCTTTTGATTAATATGAGTGAATTATTCACATTTACAAGGTCAAACGCGAAGTAATTACACATAAATGCAATTAATTAATAAATAGCATAAATAAAGTAATGCATTCATGCAATATATAATAATTAATAAAAATAAACCTTCATCTAAGTAACTTTGCACAGCAAGCAAACTGCCCAATCTACAAGCATTCAAAAACTCTTCACAGCAATTCATATTTACAAAACAGCTAGCAGACGACAGGTTCACAAAAATGAATTAACAAACTAATTGTGCTTTTACAGAATTTTAAATCTGATGTTTTATATAATCGCATAATTCATAGAAATATGCTTTTGAAAAATATTCATTGTATACCGAGAGCCGTAGTAAAAAGCAATGAAATAATAATTTAAAAAAAGAATGATGAAAACGTAACACCAGTCCTTTCAAATTTAATAAACATAACTTTCTCATCGCCAGATTTCTCTCACTAACGGAAAAAAAGTAAAACAAAAAACAAAATATGAATAAGGTTTTTGATAAATTTCGCAGTATTACTACATTATAAAATCTCAGTTTAAAATAGTATTGCATAATTAATTTCAAAACAAGTTCAAATTTCAAAACATTCAAGTTCTTTGGATCTTCTGTCGGATTTAGAACTGAAGTGATGTGAGAGATGTTTACAATTCAAAGATATGTCTTGTGCAAGGTACTCAGTTTTCGAGGAGTTCTCGTAAGATTAATTATTTAGTAGTTCGATTCAAATAGAAAATTTTATATATGGCGGTAGCCGTCGCTGTCATAAGTAAAGAGGTAGGTTTTATTCAATTTAGTATCAATCTTTGCCTAACTGCAGGGATCATTATGTGGGTGTGTAATAAAAATTTTTTATTATGTTGTATGAAGCGAAATAGACAGTTTTTTAGCTTTAAGAAATCATTTTGATTTCAATCTAATAATTTTTTATGTTTATATTTTATGTTCATATTTTGTCTTCTAAATTGTTGGCACCTTTTGTGAAGAAATACGTTATTTTTGTAAATTTGCAAATAAAATTAATTATATTCACACTAATATAACAGGAATTGTCAGTTAAATATTCATTTATGAAATTCAGGGCCGTCTGCAAGCAGAGGCAGTATGGCTAATTGCCTACAGCGTCTTTTTTTGTTTCAGAGTGCACCAGCAAATTGTTATAAGTTCAGCTAAATACAGATATATTTTGCATTGTTCTAATGACTTAGCTGATAATAAGAAGAGAACAAGTCCACAAATTTTATCGTGAGAAAGAACGTGGGATTGCATCTGTCTTCGACATGATCCTTGGGCACTTTCCCAATTTTGAAGAATTTTGCTGGTTTCCCAACCCACTTTTTCTACCTCTAAACCATTCAGACTCGTTGTAAACATCCCAGTCTTTTTAGGACTCAAACTTGGACCCATCAGTATGACAGACTATTACCAATTACACTGATCAGGGTGCTCTATATTGGCGACCTTTTAAAAAAAATCACGAAAATCTCAACTTGCGCTTGATAAATAGTTTTTCTAATAACATGTTTATATTAATGAAACATCAACTAGACTTAGGGCACTAAAAGTGCTGCAGCTGGGCGTAAAAAAATATCTGTAAGATAAATATTTCAGCTCAAACATAGCAGTAATTATAAACTGCATTGAAAGCATTCTAATAAAATATTTATTTGAAACTTAACAGAAAAAGAGCTAAGTGATGAATCATATACTTCTCATAATAGATTGCAATTAGTAGTTTTGCGTGTATAAACATAACAAATATTTAAAAAAAGCCCTTCCTTTACATCAATTTTGAAGCCATGATGATAAAAGAGATTTCTTTCTCCCAACTCTTTATTGCTGCAAAAGATAAGTTTGCAGCAATTGCTCTTATTCCTGTCAATATTTTTAATGCACAGTTTTCTGTAAATCACTATCATGCATAAATAGGATTATGGAATAGCAATGCTTGTACACATTATATACCTAAAAACACTACAATCAGTTATCAAGATCAACTAATTGTGTAATTTTTAAGTTTTTGTTTAATTGTGTTTTTATCATTTCATATATTAATCATTGATGTTTAAATGCCAAAAATGCACTGGCATTCATATGGATCAAGTTATTTCAGTTTATGCTTATTCTGATAATACTAATTTATCCAGTACAGATTAGCTGTTAAGAACCATTTTCTGTAATTATTATTTCACTTACTGTAATGTTTCTCAAATTGTAATGTTTTATTTTTAGAATTTGGCAACTTCTTTTCAGATATATCTCAGAAAATGTTTTTAAGCTGTTCTATATATACATATCTTATTTTTACTACTGTATGTAAACTTCTCTAAATAAATATATTTAAAATTATTGGATTACATTAACTTTGTATGTTGATATTCAACATTATTTGGCATCCATGAAAAAATTGTTTATCTGCTGTGAATTAAGTAATTAGAACTTTGTGCGATACTGAAATTTTATTGCTGATACGTTTGAATTTATGTAACTGAAGTTTAAAATGGATGAAATGAAAAAGAATGATAATGTGAATAATGGTACAGATAATTTGAAGAAAGAAAGAACAAATTTATGTTGCCAATTTACGACTGTTTATAACCAGTTTGATGAGTTGACAGCTGATATGAAGATCGAAAGTAAGCAAATTTCAGTCATATTTAATAAAATTTTGGATAAGTTGGAACATTTATTTAAGATTTATTCTGAACTGTGTAAGCATATAGAAGATAATAATGAAGAATACAATCAAACTGAGTGATGTAGGGATAATTTCATTGAAATCAAAACTGCCAGGAGAAAGGAGAAGTTGCTGTGGCAAACACATGCACATATTGTGTAGCAAAGATGAATTTTGCCACTCGCTCCAATGAGGATTTCCACCATAAGTATATATACAAGATCCCTTGCCAAATTCTGTATCAAATGCCTATCTATAAGTGTTAATCTACTGTTCATTAAAAAAAATCATAATTCATATACTGTTATAATACAAGTGTTCAGTTAAATATGCAGTCAATTATAAGTTTGGAATCATTAGCTATCTATGGCCATATTACGTAGTATATTAATTGTAAATAGATATTTTGTAAATAGACCATAATCAGCGAAGCCAAGCAAGGGCCTAAAGTATGGCCCCCGATGGACACACGCTCATCAATGTATCTTTATTAGAAAAAATTACGGCTAATTCTAACAGTTTGTGATTTTGCTGTTGAATTTGATTTAATGTATAAATCCAAAGAATGTGATATTTCATAAATCAAGTTACATATAAAGAGTTAACAGAATAGCTGCAGACTAGGTTTATAAAGAATGGGGGTCAAAGGCCTGAATGTTAAACGACAACTTCCCAACGCTGGGGGGGCGGAAAATTCGGATTTCTGGATCTGCCAAATGGATTTCCACCAAAATTTATCAAACCAATTTCGACGAATTAACAGACTTCATCTTTAAGGAAGATCCACATTGTCGTCTCACCACAGTTCCCATGAATTTTTTAGTAACATTACAGAATTTTGTTTTTACAGTGCAGGGAAGATTGACCAGATTCCTGTTTGCAATATTGAATAGAGCAGAAAAATATGTTTTCATTGAAACTTGTATGAAAGTTGTAATTTAATTTATGAATTTTTACGAATATTGAAATTGATGATAATTCCTTTGAAATACCAATATAGTAAGTCACTCAAACGAAATAGTGCTTCTGACAAGTATATTATAATAAGTTTTTCTTTAATCTGCTTTGGGTGAATAATTTTAAATTAACTGTTACACATTTCAATATACCATGCCTGCTTTTGCCCCTCTTTCTCCACATTTCATCTGAATTTGTTGAGCAATGTTATAATATTAAATAATAAACACTGCTATCATAGTTTCCTCATTTAAGGGTACGTGAGCTTTTCCCTTTATGTGTATATTTGCACTTACATGCTTAAAGCATATTATATTAATGCAGACATACATGCTACATAGACGAGGAGTTCCGCTTGGCAGTGCGGCCTGCAGGAATGACATGGCATATAAAACATAAATTTACTAAAAAGTGGTATAGTGAAGATCTAGTACTCTCCAAAAGAATTTTACGAATGGTAGTTCCTCTTGCAGTGGAATATGTCATTTTTAATTCGGAATAAATCACATGAAAAAAAAAAAAACAGCAGCATGGTGGGGAACTGCAAGAAATAGGGGGACTGCATGCACACAAAATTTCCTGAATTTGAACATTTCCAGCTTTAATTATTAAACTTTATACAGAAATACCGAGCCCAACTTTTAAAAATTAAATATTTATTTCAATTTGTCAATAAAAGTAATACTTTTAACCAAGTCCTATCCCGCTGTTGGTGATGTTGAATATGCTTTTGTAATGCACAGAAGTTGTCTATGGGGTTTATTAGTTTTTGAAATATAAACGTAAGAAAGGGCAAAATGTAACAATAAATAAAAAAATTCATTACAAACACTATACAAATTTGTAACAATCATTTGTCCAATTACAGACAAGTCATGAGTGTCCCTTTGTTTGGCCAGCTAGAAGTGATAACATGGCTTGTTTATACGATAGTCACCGTAGTTTTAAAAATTGTTTATGCAGTGACCTTTACCTACCTGCCATCTAATAAATGTTGTTTCGCTTATGACACGGATGCTGGCCTTAAGCATTACAACAATTTCATGCAATGATTACAAACCACAAAGGGAAAGACCATATTAACGCAGACTCATTCATTATCTCCATTAACTGCCTCTCACTAGACGCATGACTGCTAAAAAGGGAGGTGCACAAGTACATAGTACAGCAGTCCTACATACAAAATTTCAACATTATGAGGCTGCTCGTTTTTGAGTCAAAAAACTGGAATGAGGCAATTCATGTTCTTCTTGTTCCGTGCCACGTTCTTTTGAAATCTTTACCAATAAAGAACTAGAACTAGTTCCTTAATGTTTATTGAATTTGGTGTATATTTATTAACATCTCTTTTTTTTTATTAAATTTGCTTGATTCCTTCTTGTAAAATTAGAAATTTAGGTTCATTCCAAATAAAATTCATCCATTTTTTATGATTTATTTTTAAAATAGTATTTTACTCAATACATAAGACATTGTCATTACTGGGGGTGTAACAGAAAAGTGATGTCGAAAATTCTGGTGTGTTATTATTTAATTACTCTTCGGAAGTGTTTTTAGTATAGTATCTGTTTGAGGTTTTCCCATTTCAGTTTTTCAATAAGCCTTTTCAAAATGTATTTACCGCAGACATTTATGAATTCATTTTGTATTTTTGATGATGATATAGAGCAAATAACAGATAAAATCAACTGTGCCATTGACAGGATTCAAATCATGAACTTCCAAATGCCAGCTGGATGTTTTAACCACTAACACTACAAGAATATGCATAGGATGATGAGTTAATTTTTAAAATCTCACATTCTTAAAAGATTACTGGTCAGAGTTTTCAACACCTATTCAAAATAGTTAGACATTACGACGCTTTTGGAAATCCTCTATAGCAGTTGCCACCAATATTTTCGAAAATCGATGTGCTCTAGATCTCAAGTCCCAAATTTCTCATACAAAAGCATGCTGAAGAGAAAGACGATCATAAATTTCATCAAAAAGGCTATGCCAGGTCTTTTATAGTTTTCATCTTAGGAGCATTTATTTAAAAATATTAAAAATTCTTTAAAAATTATATTTATCATTACGAAGATTAGAATTCAAAGAGAAAACTCAGCTGGATCCAATTTTCCCATCAGTAAACGCAAACCATGCTATCTAAAATCTCCAAGACTTAATGCCAATAATCGAAGATTGGTGCAGAAAATGGAGAATATACATCAATGCCCATAAATCTCAGTTGTTAATTATTTCACGCCAACCTGGCAAATCATTATTTACTATATTTAGCTTTCATCATCACATGTTTATCAATACATGACAACCGGATGACTTTAATCGAAAAAAGCACTTTCGTAATAAAATTTAAGTAATTTAATTATTAATAACCTGCTTCTTTATAAAGCTCATGTAAATTCTCAAAAAAATTCGAAAAGAAAGCAGACTTTATGGACAACAGATAACGCCTGCAGTGGTAATAAAGTATATCTCAAAAGTAAAATTCATAATTAGGGGGAAATGCGACCTTAAATTAGCATAGATTTTTCCAAAACCTGCCGGTCTACATTCTGAAAATATTATTCGTTTTAGAGAAGTAAAGTTGAACCCTTATTTTTTTCACAAGATATTCTACGGATCTTAACACAAATGCAAGACAATTTACATATAAGAAAATGCATGCCACATAAGATACCTTATTAGCATCACTAAAACAATGGAGAATGAGAAAGCATTCATCAAAAGGTCCAATCATGAGTCTTCTTAGCATCTGCAATTCATTTCTGAAACACAATGAAATTTATCCATTTCTAAAATGACAGATTACTGGCGACGAAAACAATGTTAAAAAAAATTCCAAAACCATTTTGAAGTGAAAAGCTATTCATAAATACCAATAGAAGTGAATTCATGCTTCACCGACAGCAGTCAAGAACAGTGTGTCTTACCAGTCCAAATTTTATCATAAATATACTTAAAAGCATTGTATTAACCTACACTTAAGTAAAATGATGTAATATAAAGTCAATTTTATCTTAAAGTTTTGAATGTTTCCTGTAATTTATTAAATGTTGCACAATAAGGAGTGTTTCCGTTTTATAGTGTCCCTGGCAAGAAAGAGGAATTGGTGTGTTTTTGCCATTGGAAGAAACAAGTGGTTACCAATTTAAATGTGTGCTGTTGATTCAGCTAATGAAAATTCTCTGTAGTTTTTCATTGTTAAATATTTAATATGCTCATTTCCATCTCATTGAGAAATCTGTGTTTACCAACTTGTACATGTGGTTTACATTTTTTTCGGCTAGTGAAAATTTTCTCAGTACTTTTTCATTATCCACTCTTCCCCCCTCCACAGACATTGAAAAGTTGTGAGCTTGCTGCTGACTTTGGTTTGAAATTGCTAGTTTGGGTATCTTACATCAATTTGAATGATGGTTTCAGTGCCACCACTTTTTTTACATTATCCTGTTTCTATACAAGACACACATGCACTTCTTGGTTTTTTGTGTTGTTTTTCTTCCCGTGTTATACAGCAAACCTTTTCACTTAGAGAAAATCAGAGAATTGCACAAATTTGGCATCACACACAACCTTCTCTTAGAATAACCACATAACCAAAATTCCAGAATGACTAGGAAATAAAAATGCATCATGTCTTTAAATGAGCCACATTGTGTTCTATGCCGAGGATAGCCAAACTTTCAAGGCGATGAGAGCCACATTATAGATTTTGATAAGGACATTCGAGAGCCGCAAGTCCAAATTGATATCGTTTCAAAAATAATGAGATAGGTTTTGAATATAAAGAAACTTTTGATTTAAATCAATGAATATGTGATTAACATGATTACATATAAATATGAATAAATACATCTTATATCTACTGTTTTCTGTTCAGAAAAATTCGAAGAAAATAAAAAATTGTAACTCTTGTACTGGATAACTTCTTCAGGTAGAGAAACCAAATATTTTCTTCTGATCTCTTTTATATCTCTCCGTTTATAATTATTGTTGCTTTATTTTAGTAGAAATAAAATGAATCAGAAACATATTCATTGGTCTACAATTACATAAAAAAGTGTTAGTTGAGTAAATTACAAATC
The DNA here is from genome assembly GCA_000611955.2 of Stegodyphus mimosarum. Classification (NCBI taxonomy): domain Eukaryota; kingdom Metazoa; phylum Arthropoda; class Arachnida; order Araneae; family Eresidae; genus Stegodyphus; species Stegodyphus mimosarum. The sequence goes on along the minus strand of KK112077.1, from coordinate 632,239 downwards.
ATTATTTAAAAGAATATTGTTTTTTTTTAACTCATGAGCAGTCTTTTAGAAAGTATAAATTAAATAATACATGTCAACGCTCACTGCCGACAAAATATTGTTCGAGAAAGAATATTTATTTAAAAATAAGCTAGTAACTTGTTTAGGCTTCTGCTTAAATAATCTTGTTTCTCCACACAATTAACATAAGGACAAGCATACTGAGATCATTCGAATCTTTTGAATCCTAAGAAATCGCTAAACATTTTTTCCGCAAACCTTGGAATAACTACTTCTACTGATGCCCAATACAGAAGAATTCACCAAAAAATGGATATGATTCCATTTCAGTGGTATTTGAAGTATCAGTATCTCTCATGATTGCCCTGACTGATACAATATTTTAGTGCGGCATCCAACAGAATCTGCCAGAATTTTTTAGTAATCAGTACACTCTGCATCATTCAAAATTCTTGAAACTGTCTCTTGAATCGTCCCAATAATTTTGGATATAGATAGTGAAGTTCAGGCACATCATTGAAAATTCCTGAAATCATCTCTTAAATCATTCCGATAATTCTGGATATACATAACCTATTGCTAATAAATCTGTAGTTCATGCCGAGCTATATAAACGCTTCGTTGAGCACATACTCCATCTGTCTGCTAGTCAAACTCTTCAACCTAGCTGTTTTTTAAATACATGGGCAATCAAAACTAATGTTACAAAAAGAAAACGTACTTGTCACTACTATAATGAATTTATTTCGCAAATGCAGATATAACATGAACGCACAACTCTTCATATTTCTATGGGCATGCACAGATGTTCAATGTAAAGGCCTTTTTAACATGGCAGATGTCTGCACAATAGTTTAGTTCCTAAGTTCTTGCGAAATAGGTGTACGGATCCACCATATTCTAACTGTTGGACCCATAAAGGCAGTCAAATAGCTTACCATCTCATCTTGAATTTCTAAGTAAAATAACTGGAAAGTTTAAAATAAATTATTGTCAGCCTAACGGTTACATACTACAACTTTTCATTGGGTTACCTGACCTGTGTACAGAAAATAAATCTCAAATGGTGTCTGTAGGCAGAGGATACTTTAGAAAATAAAAGATCAAACTTTAGAAATAAACTTTTACGGGAGTAAAATTTCATATTATTGCCTGAAATTTGTAGTGATCAAGCAATGGATCATTGTTCAACTTTTCGTTTGGCTACTACGCTTTCATGAAGGACGTATCAGACGTACATGATGATAAAAAATTAGGAAGACAAAACATATCAACAGATTAAAAGAAAGGTAATACTGACATAAGAGCCGGGCAACCGCTGCAGCTGCCCAAGTGGCATTACTAAGGGGTGAAAAATTTTAGATATAAGCCGGCAGCAAAATGCCTCTAACCTAGTGCGAGGTAGAAAGAAAGAAGATCATCAAACAAGAAATCGAAAAATACGAGAAAATATCACAAGCTAAAAAGATTTCACCAGTATCAATATGCCATTTTTGACTGAAAGTTTAGAGAAAAGAGACGTTTGTGTTCTGATGATCCCTCATTGCTTAAAGCAAAGTTATTGATATGATGATTAAGGTGAAAGATCTCTATCTGGAATAAAAATTTTTGATAAAATGGGAAACAAACATTTTGACTAAAATTTAAGTCGTTATCAAACCAGTGATTCTTCCCATGACTGCAAATATTTCAGCATGCACAACCATTGGTGAAATAAATTATGATTTTTGCCTGGGGTTACCGAGAAATTATTATGAAAGATAGAGTTTCATGTGAGAAAAGTGTTCATTAAGGATATTATTGTGAATGGTTGCAAAATATGTGAAGCAGTTGCATAAAAATGCCTGACTTGCTTAGGAATAGGAAATTAATTTTGAAGGAGCTCTGCAGAAAATTGAGCCGAAGGACCACGAGTAACTTGCGAGCTTCAGTTAAGGTGTCGAAGAACCGCAGTTTGGCCATTTCTGCTCTACGCATACAGAAAACCAAATGCAAGATTTTGATGAAGACAACATAAACTGTGGCATGTTATTCTCCACTATGTTAAAACTTTGAAATTCCCATACAAAGCATCGTAATCTACCATCACACTACCTAAAATTTCCAGAAAAGTAGTAAGACATCTCAGGGAATGTTAGGCTATAGTTTAGTTATAAATGCTTTTTGGTGTCATCAATGTATTGCCACAAATCATCACTTGGCAGTATGATGTGTTGCCTCATCAGTACTTTTCTGTGGCTTTTCAGTGAGAGTACAGATAGTCAGAAGGTATCATTTTGTCTTTTAAAGTATAATAGTTTTTTATTAAGTTTACAGAGTTGCCAACTCTCCCGCCAACCCGATTTACAATATATCTCTCCCTGACTTATTCTTAAAATTTCTCATGATTTTTATGTAGCTTGGCTTAATACTTCATTATCTGCATCCCCAAAAAAGAGATTTAAAAAAATGATTGAGGGTGTCCGAAAGCACTTGGTTTTTCTCTAGACTACATAGAAAACCAAAGTAATTTAATCAGTGAGAAATTATGGTGTGTTTCTGCTTTGTGAGTGAGAACACATGTCTGAAAACATCGTGTTTATTTCTCCAGTGAGCATCGAGTGCTACTGCATGGCACAGATTAGCCAATGAGCGCAAAACAAGATCGAGGTTGTTATTTCATTCATCTTGTCACTAATCTGTGTGAACATATGTGCTTTCAAGAAATAATTTAAGAAATTACAATATTTCATATTAGTTATGCCTGCGAAAAAGGTAAAATACTCAGGTACTTTTCAAAAATTGTACACAGATGACTTTTCTTCTAATATTTCTAATATAATAATATATAATAATAATAATAAAATGTATAGCGTTTGTCACTGCGATTTTTCGATTTCGCACGGTGGAAGGGCCGATGTTCTCAAACATGTTCGTACACAAGGACAACATAAGTTCTGTTTGAAAAAAACGAAAAGGTGTATTTTTCTATGGAAACATCAGACCCAAAAGTTATTAATGCAGAATGTACTTTTTGCATTTAAGAATTAGTAACTGAACTTTCAGATATTAATTAGTAACGATTTGAAGTTAATTCATTATTAAAAAATATATTTTTGTTATTTAAAAATCTTTTTGTCCTTGGAAATAAATCTCCCAATTTTTTAGTGTCATAGGTTGGCAAGTATGAATTTAAGCACGCTCTTTTAGATCTGCTCTCGACAGAAAAAGATGTGATAGCTGAGAAATATAACATTTATAGGCATCAATGAGATGACACAAAACAAAGAGCACGCAGGTATACTTTACCATCACCTAAAGTACAGACTTCATATTTAGACATATTGGTCATGATAATGTATTAAATATGTTAGCTACAGTTGCTGAACTGTGGTCCCCATAAAGTGTGTGTTAAAAATGAATTTTGGAGTATGTTTGTACAAGTTATTCACTTTAAATAAATTGCTTAGAGAATTATATTAAGTTATAAATACAAATTTATATTAAATTGTTTCTATAAGGATATATTAAATAAACTGTGTTGTATAGATAATAAATAACTTGCCAATTTGTATCGGTCACCAACAACTTAGTTTATTCCATGATTTGATCACAAACAAATAAGTTTTTACTTTCTTAAGTCCGAATTACACCAATGTCTGTTTTTCCTTGCCAATATCGTTATAAAATGGAAGTGCCCTAAAATATGTAGACTGTTTCAAATGTAGCAAATTTATAGTTATTTTTGTATTGTTACGTGCGTATGGGTTCATAATGGATTGAATGCACACAAAACTGATGATAGCTTGATAAAATTCGTTTTTCCAGAAGAAACACTGTACAATTCTGGAACTTTTCACAAAAGTACGAGTACAGCTGTACTCAGTATGACAGAACATAATCAGTAGTTACCACTTCGAACTACTAAGACCGTTAAACACAACCCAAAGCAAAGCACAGCTAAAGAGTGGATATTGCACAGAGATCTCTCAGTACGCTGAGCTAACAACTGAGAACTGATATTCTCTTTAATTTTATAAAATTTCCCCACAACCATTCAAAAATTCCCTGCACTTTTGATTTCTCGAAATTGGTAGGCAGTTGCATATAGGGCAGAATACATTTACAGTTACATGCAAGAATCATATCAATGATAATTATAAAGGATGAGACAAAACTGTTGCCAAGTTTGATAACTTTTCTCTCCTAATTTGATGACAAAAATTAGTCGCCAAAACCACAGCAGCTTGGCAGTATCTCGCCAATTTAGCGAAATTGCCATTTACCTCAATGTTAATGGACCTGTCTCTGTAATCTTAGTTTTCCAGTCGAGCTTCACATTCTGCAAGCATTTCATGTTACATTATACAAGAGATAATACGGTTTATGTATGATATCAGTAAAATTATTCATAGTATATATATAAAAAATTTGTAAAAGTATCTTGTCACTTGGCAAGCAAAGCAACGATTTCAATTTTGAAATATGGATGTGCATATATTCATAATACAGTCAAATACCGAAAATCCGCTGACCTGAAATCCATGTTGCCTCTCGAAATATAAACATTCAATTGACAAGTTCCGGAAACCCCAACATGGAGAATGAAATATCAAAGAAAAAATATTTACTGAATAATAATATCATAATTACCGAATAATAATGATACATAACGGAAATACCAAATTACTGACATTATGGTAAAAGTTTTTTCCCATCCAATCTGTATCGAGGTAAAAATAAATCAGAGTTTCTGAAAAAAATTCTTTCAAGTGACCATTCTATTTCACTTTGTGATTACAAAAAAAAAAAAAAAAAATCGCCGTCAAAGACTGCATTTATTTGTTAGCTGAATCGTGGAATTATGTTTTCCAAACAGCATTAATAAATGCCTGGCATAATGTATGGCCATCTTCTCTGCTTATTGATACTGAGAGTGATGACAGTGAATTTTCTGGTTTTAGGGTCAGTGCAGCAAGGGTTAAAGCGAGAGAATTGCTTTTATATTCGAAAGAAAGAGTAAATGAGGAGGCTTTGCAAGAAGAAGATATCGTTGAATGCATGTGTTCAGATGATATTGGCGTATCAGATGACCAATGAATAAAATCGTTGGCTCTGTTTTGAACTCTCCTCAGCAAGGAAACGATTCGACACTGACACAAATACTGAATTTGATAGGAATCAGAAAATATCTTTTAATGAGGGTTTGGAAGGTGATAAATACCTAAAATTTTTAGAACAGAGTTGTTTCACAGAGCAAGGGATTCTGACACTATACAATTTAACAAAAAAAAA
>KK112077.1:615355-626926 GCA_000611955.2 Stegodyphus mimosarum | reverse complement strand
AAAAAAAAAAAAAAACTTACTGTGGAGCACCTTAAAGTTATAAATCAAACCTCTACCAGAAAAATGTTTGAAACACGTAAAAAAAAATAAATACTTTATGGTTTATTAATATCCCTTCTTTTTCTGTGACTTTACTGTATATGTCTTTAATACTTTTAAATATCCCTGTAATCACTAATATAAATGAATTAAATAAATATATATGTATATAATAATAATAATTTAATGTATATGTACATTATTGTAATAATGTGTATAATAATTTAATTAAATGAATCTGATATGTCCTTTTATTTATTTTAAGCTTTTAATCTAATATTATAATTTATCTTTCCTGTCCTGAAGTCTGCAAAATCCTAAAATCCGCATAACCTCTGGTCCCAAACATTGCGGATTTCTGAACTTCTACTGTATATGCACAGCTGAAAGTGCAGTGTGCCTAAGGAATATTTGAATTGTTAAATGTAATTGCTGAATGGCAGTGATTTGAGGTTAAACCAGATCATAATTTTTTTTTCTGTTGTGATGAGACTTGAGAATAAACTTGTAGGAGGTACTAAGCATCAGTAATTTTTTAGAATTTAGCAAGTGTAGGTTTATCCAAGGTGATACAAAGATTTGCAGTTTTTTCATCTTCTCTGTAGCTGCTGCATCTTCTCTTGCTGCTGTTTTTTATACAATATATTCATATTAGGTATATGTTCAGCAATATATGCTAAACGTATACCTAATATTTAAAGAATCAAGACTTGTAATTCAATGTAGATTTCTTGGAATACTTTTTCAGTAATATACAGGAAGAATTAGATTACTATAAATTGGAGATCACTTGTAGTTTTGATCCTATGTCCAGTATATCTTGAATTTTTTAATATATATATTCTTCAGTTCTCTGAAATATAAATTAATAATTCTTCATTCCAGAATTATCCTCTGTATGTGAAAACAACTTCCCCTGGAAATGATTTGAAGTTTCTCTACACAATTCACACATCTCTTGATGTAATAGAAGAAAAGGTTCTGACAGTAAATAAGACAGCTTCTGATTTAAGAGAACTGTATCTTGGATTACTTTATCCTACTGAAGATTATAAAGTGTAAATATTCAATTTTTATTATGAATAATATTTTTAATTTTGAACTGTAATTGCAATTAAATTTTAAAAAATAAGTGAAAGAGATATTTAAAAAAAACTTGACTGTTTTAAAAGATTCAATGTATCTTGAGAAACATTAAATGCCCAAAGTGAAAGATTTTTGCAATTTGGTGGGTGTTTTTAAACCTTTGCCCTTCAGATTAAGTTCTGATGGCATGTGCTCCAGTCAGTGGCATGTTGGTCACACATTGAGTCATTTAATGGCTTGGCCCCATGATTGAAAATGTGCAAATCACACATGTCTGGTTATATGTAAATACATGTACAATTGCTATAATTTTGTAAGATTCTTGAGAAATAATTATAAACAATTCATCAGTGAATAAAAATGACATATATCTATAAATGAATAGTGAATCGGTAACATTTTATTTCAATTTTAGAATAAATGCTTGTTGTAATGTTTTGAAAAATTATGCAGAAATTACAGTATTTATGTATTTTCCCTCTGATCATGAATGTTAGTAGACATCCATTGTGATTCTTGTAAAAGTTTGAAGGAATAGAGTGCTTTTTATTTAATTAGATAATCAACAGATACAGATTATAATTATGGTATATTAAAACTTAAATAACTACAGGTTCAAACTTTGAGATTATTTGACAAAGAAATTCATTAAACCTATTGCCAATTATTCTAGTGGTCAAAAGTCCCTAGTAAAATACATATATAACAACAACAAAATTGTTACCATCATTATAAACTCAGTGCCCCATGAATATGAATCTGAGTGGTATTGCACTATTTCACAATGTCTTTTATTCTGCTATTTTGACGAACTCCATAATCTTTTAATGTTTTGAGTATGCGCATCAGTATAGCCAGGCCCACAACTTTGAAAATATTTCCCTGCTCGATGTTCTTTAGAAGGCAGATCTCAAATTTTTGCAATTTCCACTTTGATGCAAGAGAAAATAGGGATACAGCAATTAACTTGTAACTTCATTACAAAACCTAACTTACTGAAGATCCGAGTGACGTTAAAAGCATAGTGATGTTATTATAAATGGTATCACTGTTATCTATTATTGATAATAAATATCACTGGTTGGCAACACTTTCAAATTGATCAATAACAAAATATATTTAATACTAAACTGAATTATCTTCAATCTTATAATATCTTTGAGAGCATTTTGGTACAGGTAATGCAACTTGAGACTTTTGGGGCCTTCCCAAGTTGTTATACTATGCTTTTTATGCTTTGTACAAACTTAACTAGCTCTTAATGTTTTTTTTTTGTTTTTTTTTTTTTTTTTTTTTTTTTTTTTTTTTTTTTTTTGTGTGTGTGTGTGTGTATGAGAGAGAGAGATTTTCTTAAAACTTATTCTCAAACATATATTGAAATTATCAAACTTTCTTCTGTTTGTAGCTGATATAAGGTTGCCACTTTTATGCTATGAGTCCATATAATTCCAAATGATTCACTTTTTTCTTTCCAAATTCATTGCTGTGATAATTGATGATGTCGTCTTCATTGTCAGTATCATATTTAATATCCAGTAGCTTTGAATATTTTTTTTACAAAAAATAAAGTGTCACTGCTGAGAAATATCTATTGAATCATACTTTCAATGTTAGCATTAAGTGCAGACTGTCCTTATTAATGCTAAATTTTTTTATGAAGACAGATATTATATTAGTATTTGATTATATAAAGATTTTTAAATATTTTTAAGAAGACATACTTGAACATGGCAATGTGGCCAAGGAAGAGATATAATATGCAGATGTAAGTGGGCAAGACATCTATTGGTGTGCAATCTATAGGTTTGTTGAGTGAGAGAGAGAGCAGTGTCAGTAACCACTAGCCCGATGCATGTTGTTTGCATATGGCGAAGAGGTTAAATGAGAAGGAAACCACAGTCACTAGCTGTATTAGCTGGGATTTGTTTTTGAAGACTTTTCCCATGAAAATTACTGCCCTAGTAATCAGAACTAATTATGTATAGTTCATATTTTATTTGTTAGATAATTAAAAGTAATTTGCTCCCTTTCATCAGATCTGAATGCACTCAATATTGTTTATATATACACACAATTAAATGCTAATAACAGTTTTTGATTATTCAAGATATATTGTTAGTGTAATTTACTTTAAAGAAATATCCATAGTAGAAAAATATTTACTCCTGAATAATGAATCAAGCTTATGCATATGACTATGTGCTTGATTCAGTATGCTTGAACTGTAAATTAAAAAAAGGTTCAATATACATATAATAGTCAGGACCTTGAATTCATCCTTAGAAGACATCCAAAGAGCAAAGATCTTATCTGTGTTTCTCTTCCAGGGTATAGGGACTTTGGAATATTTATCAAAGGATGTAGGGAAGTTTAAATAAATCAAGAGATACAGGTTATTGGTTTTGAATAATTGTAAAGAATATAATGTTGTTTGAAACATGTAAATTTGATTTTTTATATTGCATTTGCTAATTAATAATCTTTAGGTTTATTATAGCTAAATATTAAAATTTTGCATTTAGTAAGTCTTATAATTAATATGTGTTTCCCCCCCCTTAAGGTATGGGTACGTAACCAACACTAAAATTAAATTTGTTGTAATTGTGGAATCTTCCCACACTACCTTAAGAGATAATGAAATTCGTCAGGTAAGTAAAGTATATTTTCTTAATAATTTTATATGCAAAAAAACTGCAAAGTGTTATGAATAATAATGATATAAATTCCTTCATATCTTAACTTTATATCTCAAAAACTGACATTAATCTAAACTGAGGCTTAGTAAATAAAAGCATCAGTTTAAAATAATGTCAATCTTTGAGTTACTTGCATTCTTGAAATTAAGCTATATGCTGAATAATCATTCTTGCAGATGTTTCGGAGGATACATGCAGGCTATGCAGATATGGTGTGTAATCCATTTTATGTACCAGGAGAGACCATTACATCAAAGTGAGTAACTGAGACCCCCCCTAAATACCTACTTGTGCAATTTATTCAGTTTTTCTAGTTGCTTAAAGTAATTAAACTGTTGCATTTACCTCCTATAATTTCCTATTAATTCTCTCTCTCTTTTTTTTTCAGAGCATTTGAAAGTATTATAAAGAATATTATGGTATCGGAGTAGTTGTTTAGTGAACCATCTACATATGCAACACAGCCCTCATTAGTTTGTAAATTATCTTTGTATAATATTTGTTTAATTTATGTTTATGATTAAAAAAAGTGTTCTGAAATAAGTTTTTTCATATTATGATGACATTAATAATTTACACAATATTCAGCTACTGTTTTTATACAAGTTGCCCTACATGCTAGTTAACGAAGAAATTATGAAATAAAAAGTTAGTATATTTCATACATGCAAATTAAAAATTACTATATTTAAATGCTCATTGAATCTTCACTGAATTTTCATACTTCACTTCAATTTAAAATTTCAATTTAATATTTTTCTTCAGCATTGTCACATTTTCTGTCAGTTTTGTTAAATTTAGTTGAAAACTCTGCATATTACAGGAAAAAAAGGAATTATTAAAAGAAATCTATATATCTCTATTAATATGCATGCTATTTTAAGAAAATGCATACAAACACTGCATGCAGCACATGAAATATTTTGTAATGTACAGTTCATTTTTTGGTTTTTATGATATGGAGTGATCAAAAATATTTTTTTTCCATAATCATTTTATTGTTGTGACTGCATTGTCCCTGGAAAATGTGAGTTCAAGCATGTCATTCACATGGCAGCAGTTACAGGATATGTCAAACGTTTTTCTAGAAATCTAAAAAAAGTTCCAAATTTAAAACACTCAGTAAGTTTTGTTCATATAGTATAATGATATAATTATTTCACACTAGAAATTAGATGGAAAATTAATGTATGTTGTGTGTTAAGAGTTACAATTGAGATTCTTGTTATGATGATTTGCAACAACATATTTTGGGGTTTCAAGTTACTACAGTGGGGCAAATTTTTATTTCTTTTTATATTCTTCAAACATGCATTAATTTACTGTTTCTACGTTGAGCATACTTATGATAATAAGATAGTAATATGTTAAAATGCCCTAAACAGAAGGAAATGAAAACAAAGATTTTTTTCATTAGTTAATACAAAATATTTTTTGTTAACTGGGTATTTGGTACTAATGTTCTTTTTCCTTTCTTGGAGATTTTGGAGATCCTTTCATTTTTTAATAAAAGGAATTTTCAGATTATTCACCACAAACAGTCAACAATTCAATGATGAAAAACACTTGGCTATTTTTATGGCTTATAGTTACTGTTCATAAATAATAAGAAGAAGAAGCAATTATAAATAAGAATTTTTTTCAGAGTGGAGAAGAGAATCTATTTGGCAGATTAAAAGGAGGAAAAAAACTAACCAGTGAAATGATAATTAAAGCATGTAAATCCATGTTTGCTCTAATACATGTGCAGCCCATGCACATTTGGGTTGGCTGTGTCTGCATATGTATTCAAAAACATGCCAAAAATGTAGAGATTTTGCTTAATAATGAAACAAAAACAGATAATCAAAGTGCTTAAAGAAAATAGAATTTAGGTAAAATGTAAAGTTATTTATTTTGGCAAATAAGATAACATAACTAATTGTAAGTTTTCATATTTTATTAAATGCATGTAAAATAAGTTAGAAAATTTAATAATTTATTTGTCTTTAAAGCTAAATTAATTGCTAGAAATAGCAAATTTATTTATCTATGTCAAAAAGTAGTTTACACTAAAATCTTGATCACTTGAGTCAATAAAAATTCCACCAATCACTTAGGATTTCTAAAATGAATGCCTGCCTGAGATTTTAGACTGGCTAAGAAATCACTGCCGATAGTATAGGCATCATTAATTATAGTTATTTTCCTTTTCATTTACATTTAATTTTCCTGATGTGTGTAAAAAGTTTAATTTTTTGTTATTTTCTTAAAATCTAAGTCAAATAGAAACTTCTTTGGAATATAAGATCTTTATTTCATTACTGCAATTAAAATCGGACTGGAACTTTTGATAAAATTTCAGAATGTCACACAGTAGTTTGATTATATAAGAAATCAGAATGATTTTTATCATTGAGTATATATACAGTACAATAAGAAATTAATAGATGTGATGCTAACATTCTTATACCAAAAATTGTATAACACTGCTTGTGATTAAAATGCAATTCAATTGCAAACAAGAACTAGCAATAGCTCACTAATCAGTTGCTGGGATGTTATATCACAAATATTTTGCATAATGATTAAGCTTACATTAAGCAAGCTTGCCAAATTTTTTACATTGCTGGAAAAAAAGGTCAGAAGAAATAGGCATAGAAGAAACTATTTTTTAACTTGTTCTATATTTATATTTTATTCTTGTACAATGGTATTATGCTATTAATATAAATGTTTAAATTTCAATTTAAAATTTTATACACACATTTCTGAATCTGGTCATGATAACAGAAAAGTATAATTTATCTAGCCTCATTTGTATGCCTGCTATAACTTTTTGGCTTGCTATGTGTACAGGATGGTTATAATTAAAGTTGCGATTTTGAAATGCTCTAACTTTATAACTATAGGTAGAATGACTTGATATTTTACCAGAACACTCCTGAGGTAATGGAATTCTGTTTGGAAAAGGAAAAAAATAGTTTCAAAAGATGCTGATAGATGGTACTGCCAGGGTTCACATTGCTGCTGGTATGCAAATTACTAAGACATAATATGCGTACTGCAGACATAGCTGAGATAAAAATGCAGAGCACTAATGACATACATAAAATTTTGTCTGAGTGCTTCATCATGACTCTGACGAAGAAGGATCATGCTCTTCTATCAGAATGGTGACTGTGCATTAACAGCTATTAGAAGTTCCAGGCATTAAAAGGCATAAAATCCCGCCCAGTGACCACATATGGGCCTGCGGAATATGATAGAAAAATTTGAAGAGACCGGTTCATTTCACGTGAAATGAGGTAGAGGACGAAAACCAGTTGCAGTGGAAAATGTGGCCACAGCGTTACAAAAACAGACAAACAGTGATGCAGGAATCAACAGTACATGGGGAATTGGCCAAATGTTGGATATGCCTATCAGTGCAGTTCGCAAAGGCCTACAGAACATCTTGCGCTGTTATCTGTATAACTCACGTGTAGCAGTTGCTACCTGCTGACCTGGAAATACGTGAACCGTTTGCACTACAATTTCTTGCCCGGATGGAAGTGGATAATGAATAATGGCCTTGGAACATTCTGTGGTCTGACGAAGCTCATTTCCATTTGCAAGCTTCTGTAAATAAGCAAAATTGCAGGATATGGGCGACCGAGAATGTTCCGGCTACAGCTATTACCTCTTCACTCTGAAAAGGTAACGTGATGTGGAATAACGGCAGCATTTATCGTCAGTCCATTTTTCTTCAAGGAGATCATACCTGCGGGTCCCATTACTTGCACCGTTATTGGCAAGCGGTATGAAGCACTTTTGCATAACCATGTCCTTCCGGCACTTTGGCAGCGTCAATGTGTGGATCGCACAATATTCATGCAAGATGGCGCATCTCCGCTAATTCTTACTCGTGTGAAGCAGCTGCTGATCTCTCATTTCGGAGATGATAGAATCATAAGCCGCCATTTTCCAAGAGCTTGGCCACCACGCTCGCCCAACTTAAACCCATGTGACTTTTGGCTTTGGGGATATTTGAAGAATGTTGTCTACAGTGGGCAGATTCCGAATCTGGCCGACTTGAAGACAAGCATCACGCACCACATTCATAGCATCAGCACAGATACCCTCTGATCTGTTATGGAACATGCAGTTTTGCACTTCCAATTAGCAGCGGAACAAGGAGGAGAGCTTATTGATTAACTATGCATTAATCATCCGTAAGGTGTTTGTTTCATGAAGTATCTCTTGTCACTATTGCTGTTTTCTCTGTAAATACATATTCTTGTCTTTTTGCTAGTGAAATTGTCTTAAACCCTTGAAGTCTATTGTTTACTTTCGACTACACATCCACAACAGCAATTTTGAACCCTAACAGCGCCATCTATTGACATACTTTGAAACTACTTTTTTCCTTCTCCAAACAAAATTCCATTACCTCAGGACTGTTCTGGTAAAATATCAAGTCATTCTGGCCTATAGTTTTAAAGTTAGAGCATTTTAAAATCGCAACTTTAATTATAATCACCCTGTACTATGGGATCTACTTTCACATCATTGAATTTAGACAGATTCCAAAACTGCTGCATTTCATTTCCTAACAGCAATAAAACTAGAGAATTAAAATATTTGTTTAAAAAACAGAGAAAAACGTGAATCTAGATCGTCAAGACTGTGTAACATGTTGTAACTGAATAGAATGTTTTTGCTGTTCCATGCAGTAATCTGTTTTGTAATTTTGAAAGGATTACCAACTTAAAAAAAAAAAAAAAAAAAAAGATGCTACTGGACAAAAAAGGAAGTAACACAAAATTATGTATAAATGAGACATTAAAGCATTGAAATATTTCTAGAAGCTATTATTTAAATACATAATTTAAAAGAGAATATTAATTCATTTATAAAATCTTAAATTATGGCGATTATGTATTTATTGAGCCAACATATTTAATAGAATTTAATGAAATATCACATCAAATTCTACTACATATTTGTACTGGATTTTTGGAGTGAAATTATTAATTAACTTGCATTTTGTTGTAGAAATAATAAAACATTTATTTTCAAATAAGGTAAATTGATATTAAATTTATCCCCTTCAGCAACTGCTTGGAGATAGGAATAAAAAGAGATGCCCTCCCCCCATTACAACTGATTCAGAGTTACTGAGCTGTGGTAGCCAAAGGTTGGTATTTTTGTTTACATCCAAAGCATGTTGTCTTGACAGTGATTTGGTACTACTTCCACACATGACAGTTAAGGCACTGAAAAGTGGAGATACTTCCACATGAAAGAACCATTCATTGTTTGATGAATAATTGTAGTTTGTATAATTTAGTGGCATTTCCACACAAATCACGTTTCGGTTATCTTTCTATTACTTGCAACAGCAATTTTGATTATGAATTTGTTTTATAAAATTCTAAGCTACTGGACTACAAAAATATAGATTTTAGCAGTGTTTATGTTATGAATAAAGAATGATAAATACCTTAAGGTACCTTTAAAATGTTAAATATTGCAAAAATATAGCATACTTTAAAGCTGAATTTCTGCATAACTAACTAGTATAAGTGTGAAAATTTGTGTACTTCTTTCGATGCCGTTAATAGTATATTTGCTAATTTTATGTTCTAAATATCAAAATGATTTAAATAAAATACATTTTTTGTCATGCACATAATAATGTAATAAGCACTTTTTTTTTTTTAATTTTTAGGAGAAAAGCATAATAATAGCTCATTTTAAGCATTTTATTTTTATACAATTGTGAAAAATTTTTAAATATATATTTTGAGATTAAGTAGTAGTCTGCTAATTTTAAGAATTTCAAGACATGAAAAAAATCAGTGTTGTTAATTGGTATTATCAATATATTTTGCATATTATTCCATTTTGGATTTCCTTGCAATATGTAGATTTCAGGTATTTCCAAATTAAGATCAATTAGTTGTTTTAGCTGTTTTAAAAAATGAAGCAATTGTATGCAAAGTAAGGCAATCAAGATTGCACACTGATGACAATCAGTTTGATGTTTAAATATGAAATGGATAGTTCTGATTTATTAATATTATCAAAGAACTATTAAATTGGATCATATTGCTGAGAGAGTAGTGAATGCTGTGCCAAAATGTATTTACTAGAGAATTTGAATTTGGCAATTAATGTATCCAAAAATGTGTTTTAAGTCAAAGTTTGAAACTTATGGCTAAATATAAAATTAAGGACATTGAAGTATTTTTAATTCAGTACATAGGTCAGCTTAAATTGTTTAAATAGGTTAAAACATGCAAGGGCTATCTGCTTAAGGGGAGAGAGAGATGCCTTCAAGGAGGACTTTCGAAAGAAAACTGACCTTGAGTACATATTAAAAAATAAAAATTTTCACATGACGTAAATAATTATAAAATTACTTTTGAATGTATTTGGTAATGAAGGATTTATTCATTCATAAACTCCTGTGAAGAAATCTAGTTAGTAAATATATCTAAATTTATAATGATTATAAATATTATCTAAATAAATAATGACCTTCTTTAACATTTAAGTGTAAACATAAATTAAAAATTATAGTCACTCTATTAAGAGTTTTTTATTTTTTACTGATTTTTTTATTTGATGTCTCGGAAGCTGAAAATCATCTCGTATTTGAGAAAATATTTCAGAAAGAAGCTTTGTAAATAGAAAAGAAATAATGTGTGATTTTAATATTAATAATACAATAAACTTTGATTTTTATTTTTGTAATCATGAACATCAAATTACCTTAAAATTTCTTTCTAATCTAATAAGTGGAAACTTGTGAAAACATTTCATTCAAATTAAAACTGTACCGGGAAAAGTACAGATAGCATTTGATTTATTGTTTAAAAATGTGTTCTTTCACATACTTAAGACTGTGAAATATTGTAGAAAAAGAAAAGATATACATTTATATTTATGATTTAATTACAATATGTTTACCTCTGATCATGTCAAAAACCTATTCATCTTAATGGCAAGTCACTGAATGTGTTGGTCACCAAGAGGGGTGTATCACTGCTTCAAGGGAGTGCATGGAAAAAACTAATTTGATCATGTGCTCTTTTTTTATATCCGTGAGCCAGCTCCATAAGTGTATCACTATTCATTTCTTCTGCTGTTTTGGAAGAAACACGCTTCTTCCAAATCAAACCTAATTCTGACTGAAATATACTATCTCCATATTAAGAATTCTCTCTATATATATATTAAGTCACTTTTAAAAGCAATAAATAATAATTATTATAATCATACTATAAACAAATAAAAATTATGCACTTAAATTCATGTTAACAATAACAAAAACAGAACCCCAATCTATGTCCCTGAAATATAGAATTAGTATATTTTTGCATAGCAGCCAAGGTATTTTTATAAATATATTTTCAATTATTAATATGTTTCTCATTTTAACTCTGCTATCACGACTAAGTTTGATTTTCATTTCAACAACAGGCGATAGTTACATGAAACAAAGACACCTTTCATTTTAAATTACTTTATTTTTGTCATTTAATTAAAAATTTTACCTTCTTTCATATAATTTCAAAAAATATAGTTTGGGGATGAATTAATTTAAACATGACCAACCCGCCCCCAATGACAGTGTACTTTTAAAGACATTTTTAGTATTCTAATGTTTTTTACCTCTATTCCTTTTGCTTTGCTTTATTATTCCAGGTGTAAAAATTAACAGACTTCCATTTAATTACTTTGTCACTTCAAGTTATTTTTGATTTATTTTAGGCTTCTTGAG
>KK112077.1:602717-615327 GCA_000611955.2 Stegodyphus mimosarum | reverse complement strand
ATATACACAGTAAAAAATATTCTAATTTTAATTTATAATAGCCCCTTAACTCTCATTTATAATTTGGTTGTTTCTGCATTCTAAAGATAGCATGTTTATAAAAAATCCTGTGAATTTCGTTTTTAGCTCAAAGGGGCAATTTGCTCAGAAGGGCTATTAATTTCATTTTAGCATTTTGCATTGATTCACTATAAATGGGGTTTCACTTTTCAAATTGTTGCCACCAAATATTAGAGCCCTGCATTTTATGTAAACAAATTAAATAATAAGAATTTGCATGATTGTAGGTATGTTTCTTGCACTGTGAAGAAACAACAGCATCTAGAGACACAGATCAAATTTTGCACAAAAGCAGTCCTCCACTCGAATATGGGCATCTGAAAGCCAAAATTTGAAATTTGTTTTATTATCTATTTCATATTTTGCAAAACTTTAACAACTCAGTGATTTCAAAGCGAGCAACGGCAACACTGTACAGAGAAGAAAAATATATTTTTACCTCCAGTGTGCAAGACTGTGTATAGAAACACTCTACCTATTCCAGCCTGTAAAGGTTGGACAGATAAAGGCACAACTATTTTTTATCCTTAATTGAAGTCTAAAATTCTAATTAATAAATTTGTGTAATTATCAGTTTATAAACAGGCTGATTATTTACCTCTTTTGTTACACCAACCCCCTGACGACAATGTGGTGAAGGATGTAGATACCTTTTCTTTCTTTTACAATTTTCTTTTTTGTTATACACTGATTTTTCACCTTTTCATGCAACTCTATACTTTGTTTCTTGATTTTACTTCTAATGGTTTATTCCAGAAAACTGATATGTTTACCATTTTAAAAATGCTTTCAAAATCAGCAGGGAGTTTAAAACATTTCAAAATTGCTTTTGAAATTTACTAGGCAAATAAAAGAATAAGTCATTTTCACAGTTAAGAATCTTCATTTAATTGTTGTTAAAATGAAGGTGTACACTTAGCATTTCTTAACTTGGAAAGAAAGCTATGATAGATTAAAAAAACAGAAAATTTTATATAAATTCTTTATTCAGCAATCTGATACATATTACAAATGCAAAGCTCAAAAGTTCTTACATTTAGGTAAGAAATTAATCTCTTTCTACAAACTATATAAGGATAAAAATTATATTTTTCATTACACTCATAATCATAAATATACATCAACAATTACAGATTAATTTAAATGAGAATGAAATAAATTACTTCTACACAATTTAAACAAAAGAAAATGATATATTTGCAAAAATATTTATCAATCTCCAAGATAATAAAATGGAATGAAATTTTTAGCACTAATAAATAGTTTGTTTAATTCTAAATATTTAATTAATTAATGAACTATAAATTTGATTTACAAAATGATGGTTTAAAAATAAACCTGGTTTTTCTTTTTTTCATTTCAAACATAATCAATATAAAAATAATAATTTGATACAGGCATCAAATTCTGAAAAATAAATCTGTTTGCTTGACCTCATATTGATAATTTCCAGAGTTTTAATATTTATTGTTCAATTCACAGCCATATAGAAAAAAAGTGTTACATTTTGTTTCTGTTCTATATTACTGGCCACAATAATATAGAAAATTTTAAGGTTACTTTTTTCATAATTGATGTCTTAATAAATAGTACCTTATACAAGGGTGGGAATTAGAAGCTAATCGTTAAAATGTTTTATTTTTCAGGTTCTGTAAGAGTTTTTAACAATAAGTAATTTTACAAAGGGATACATATGAAAGTTTTGTATTCAAGTCATGATAGCCTATTGGACCAATTTCACAATCAGCACATATTAAATATTTCACTCCATCTACTGTTTTGCTAAACCCAACATTTTCAAAAGAATACATATTATCAACACGCCAGTATTTATTCATATTATCAACTGATTTTGGGTCATTTTCTTCTTTCAAATGTCCATCTGGTAATACAAACTGAAAAGTAAAAAGTGAAAATATAGTGTAAAATATAAATAAGTATTTATGCATATATTAATTAAGTGGACCAATGACACATAAACAGAAATCCACATTAAGAGAAAGGCACGTATTTGAGTAGTTAAATTTCAGATTACCGAGCAATATCTTTTACAGCAATGTGATAGGTATGTAAAATATGAATAAATACTCTCGGAAACCATATACAGTTGAATAAATCATATTCAGTTATGTATAATGGTAGCCTGTTTTTATTTAATGCTATACACAGAACAATATATTTTTGAAATATAAATTAATACAAAATTTTTTCTTTAAAAGGATATTTTTTCAATAATCTTTAGTTCTGAACGGTATGCAAAAATTTCATTTACAACACCATCATCTGACTAAATATTAGAACATAACTGTGAACAAAAAATTCCTTTGCTGTCAGAAATTTAATGTTCTCTATTTCTTCAATGTCAGTGAATATTTCTTGTACCTTCTGCTTTGTTACTACATTAATGATTCCTCCATCAGACAGTTTACTGGAAATGAAAATCCCATCATCAAAACTGATAAGGATGGCAACAATCATTATTTATGAGATATAACTAACTGCAAATTCTGCTTGCAACATATTCTGAAGCACACTTATGAGGAATTTCATCTTATGTTGTTTCTTTGCATTTTTTTTAAACAGCAGCAACAGTAAGATATGATTTTAGCCAAAACATTCGCTCAAGATTGCTGAACTTTGATTCAAGATTGCATTATTTGAAGAATAATCAAATTTTGAATTATTTAAATACACTGATTATATGTGTCAGCTGCATTGACCTACATTCATTGATAATACACACTGAAATACTTAACAATGCCTTGTTCTACTAACTGAAATACTGCAGCTGGGCAACAAAAAAATAATCTTCACTACTTTCAGATTGGTAATCTTTACAAAATGTGGACAAAGCAGTTTTCACAAATAGCAGTATATATTGTTTCTCTTTATATAAATATGCAAAATGTTATGCATATTGTTTCAGTTACCAATCACATTTCACAATTGTAATGCTAATCAATATATCTTTTTTAGAATAATTACACATATTTATGTAATAAACAATTATTTTTATAGGTTTTGAAATATTAGAACACTGCTATATATAAATCTAAAGCATATCCTAAGTCGCGCTTTCGAGACATGAAAAACGCAAGTTGAGTTCCGTCAGTCGGCCCAGTAGAATGAGAGATATAGAAATGTCCCTTTCACACACACACCCGCAATGTACACCATTCAATTGATACTATAGACATTCTAATATTTACAAACTGCATGGTAAAAAAAATCACACACTTTTTCCTATGGTTACATCAATGTTATTAAGGTCTAGTAAGTTTTTGCTATAATTTGTTTCTATTTTTTCATTAGCATGGCAAACAGTTGATAAATAATAATTAGTCAAGTATCCCTGGTGTTCAATATCCCAATTCATCTCACAAATGTTCAGTGGGGATAAGAATTGGATGGAGAAATAAACAGTTAGCCTTTTTTTACTATTTGTCTTCAAACTAAGAAAAAGCAGGGTTGCCACGCTACCTGGAGAACCGGAAAAAGTCAAGAAATTCGAAAATTGACCAAATAATTCAGGGAATTTAAATAGTTTAGTCAAAATCTGGAAAAGTCAGGGAATTTCATATACCGATCCCCCCAAAAAATGCGAGTTTTGCGCCGACGTTGGAAGCGCGCATCATAAGGGCAGCTGGCACAGAGCCAATTTTCGCAGTTCCAATCAGATTGTCTTTTAGAAAAGCAAAACAAGTTTCCAGCCGGCTTTGGTTTTCAGTAACCTCGAGAATCAAGAGACTCGTGTGTGCAGTACATGTTGAACTAAAAAAATACGTATTCTTGCATAAAACAAAATCGGTTTAATCATAGTATACGGTACCACAGCCTCCATGTACGGTACACATGGGATTTGGCGACATTATGATGAGCAGTAAACGGGTCATTTTGGTGTTGGCAGCAATTTTTAGAATCGGACCTAGGATGCAGCGTATAGTAGGATTTTACCGCAAAATCTTTTAACCATTTTTTTAAAATTTTTTATTTTTTAATAAATCCATTATTTGCATTTTGCAATAAAATAAAAAAAAATAGTAATCAATCATCTAGGCTAAAGATTTAATATAATTATATTCGCCAAAATATCGTTTATTATTGTAATTCAGTTTTTAATTATTTTAATGTTATTCATATCATTTAATGTTGCTTCTTTCCTCCAAATTTATTTATTATTAGTAGTAAATAATATTTTCAAATTTCTTCTCTAGCATAATCCTGAAGCTAATTCTAGCAGTATGAGGACATAACATCACGAAATTTAATGCACATATTTTTTGCTTATGTATGCTGCTAAATAAATATAAAATACCTAAATTTATTTAAAAACTATCATTAAATAGATTTCTTTCTTTCGCTTAGCTGCAAAATGTCTGCAAAAAGGACGTTTTTTAATCCAGATTGAACAGAGTCTAATCTCAATCTTCAGTTAAGAAAACAACTATTATAGTTAAAATCGTAATGCTTTGGGGATTATAAGTCATATGTAATTGGCAAATTTTTGTGTTTTCAAGTGGCACCATAATTCATTTACCGCTTAAGCACAGCCAAAGTGCATTACGCGGATAGACTGGAATTTTCTTAAAACACACCTGGAAAACCTGCAAAAGTCAAGGAATTTCATTCTCCTGTTTGAGTGGCAACCCTGAAAAAGCCTTTTTTTACTGTCTTCAAACTAAGAAAATGCTTACTTCAGATTCTTACCACAAACTGGAAGGCATGTTATCGTGCAAAATGTCTTTTAAGTAAATAAATACCAAAGATTTGGAACACTAAAGCCTAACAGCCAAATCCATACTAGAATACTGTTATGCTACCA
The DNA here is from genome assembly GCA_000611955.2 of Stegodyphus mimosarum. NCBI lineage: Eukaryota > Metazoa > Arthropoda > Arachnida > Araneae > Eresidae > Stegodyphus > Stegodyphus mimosarum. Next base: position 610,445 of record KK112077.1, on the reverse strand, counting down.
CTCTTAAATTTCATTATCAATACAATCTACATCCGTATACAGGTATTCACTAGGCATTCTGCATGTCCAGAAAGATTTGTCAAAATGCCTCATCATAAGCAAGATTATTCACTGCATTGGACTATCTCTCATTTATCCAAATATAAGTTCCCCTTCTTAATATCTAAATAATGTCAGACATTGGCAGATGTGATTTTAAGAGCTTTTGAGAAGCTGCATGACAACGGAAACCAAGTATAACTTATCATCTCCAAGCATACTTGTCTATGTTCTTAAGCGGAAAATCTGCTAAAACTATCTGACAATTTTGTTTGGAAATAAACTTTAAATTTCAATGGTTTCAGATGGTGTTTGCAAGATGTTGTCATTACATGAGATACGTTATTTTCAGTAGATGGGAGCTCTAAATGATTGAACTTTTGAACTTGAGGACTATGCTCTTTTTTCCCACTTGTCATAGCAGTAAAGCACTTTCATGATGTTAATGCATGTATATTTCGCACAAACCAAAAAAAAAAAAAAAACCTGAAAGGTTTTTTAAAAATGTTTTTTAGTCCAAAGGGGCATTTTTTAACATTTTGTGTGTTACCTTTATTTATTAAATATCATGTTCATCGCACTTAAACCATAAAATTCAGTTAAAGAGCAATATCGCAAAATAATTTTAAACTGAGCAAATCTTTAGAATTTGCTATACACAGTCTCACGCCCTGGAGATAAAAATGTTTTTTCTGTACAATGTTGCCATTGCTCGCTTTGGAACCCTTGAGTTTGTTAATCAAAAATTCGTTAAAGTTTTGCAAAATATGAAATAGATAATAAAACAAATTCAAAATTTCAAATTTGGGGTTCCAAATGCCCATATTTGCAGCAGGATTACGTCATTCAAAATTCGATGGCTTTAGGTAACGTCGTTTTATCACAATCAGAGAAACATACATGCACATTCTTCATTATTTGATTTCTTTAAATATAATACAGGGCTGAAATGTTTGGTGGCAACAGTTTGAAAAGTGAACCTACATTTAATGTTTACGATGCAAAATTGAAAAATGAAAACAATAGTCCTTCAGGCACAAAGCCCCTTTGGACTAAAAAAAAGTTCTATGTCTCGAATGCTAACAGCTCTATATTTCCTGTTCTACTAGGCCAACTGACAAAATTAAACTTGTGTTTTCATGTCTTGAAAGCACAACATAGGATACATATTAGATTAATATTTAGCATTGTTCTAATATAGGTATTTTGACAAAAAAATATCAGACGTCTTTTGAAATGATCTACTAACTTTTTTCCATATTTCAATTCTATGACTCAAATTATGCACTATGCGAGAAAATGTTAGCAAAATATTTTGTAAACCTCCGGGTTATTCTCCTTGAACATGCAACTACTTTCAAGTGGATTTCAAAATTGATATTATTTCTTCTAATTTCCTTCTAAATATGTTATCAGTGTTCATTCAAGAATATTAAGATTTTTCAGCCTTTCATAAGGTTTATTAGCTGTAAATAAAGTTTAAAGCAAAGTTGGAACAACAAATATTTGAGTCAAAATGTTTTTACCAAATGACAAAGAAAGTATCCCCAAACTTTTCAAGTTAGGAGAAGGCAGCATCCCACCAAGTGACCAAATCTAAAACATATTATTTTGATAATTTTTAGACTAACAATTTCCATATTAAAGAGCATATTTTTTATATATAATCTGTAATAGTATGAGGGAAAATTAGAAACCCGAAACATTCTTTGTAATAAGATTAATGTAAAAATTTATAATAAATGTATTTTTACTAAAAGCTGAGATACAGCCCAAACTGTCAAACTCTTAAAGCTTAAATTATCTTGTTAAATTTTAATTTGAAAGTATGCATTATGAAATATGTATATCACACATTTTCACTTTTATAGAAAAACGCAGCAAAGTATCAATCCGAATATAGTCAAGAGTAAAAAAATTATGGAACTCTCCTCCCAAAGAAGAAAAATACTTGAAATTCAGCCTTGAATTAGTTTGCTTTTCGAAATACATGCTTCAATATTCACTTTGACTTACATTCAAATCCCTAGCTCCGGCAACTATTTTGTGAAAAATTCTGACTTACCAAAACTCAAGTAATTGAAGTTTTCGTGTATATTCAGTGTATAGCAATTAGAGTGTATTAAAAAATAGATTATAAAGCTTACACTGATGTAACCTTTTGCTTTAACGTATGTACGACAAGTAATGAAAGAAAAGGCTTTTAGAGGACTGTTTCTAACATACCTCTAAGTTCCTTTTGTCTCTTCCATGTAAAAAAAATTTTTTTTGATAGACAACTTTAGTTTTTGGGGAAAGAAAAACAATCACAAAGAGACAAATCTGGAGAATGTGCAGGAATACTAAGCACCCATACATATTTTGAGAAAACAGCAGCCCTGCAAATTGGTTACTGATATCAAAGGAAGATTGTATATTGCAACAGTTTGCCATTTCCCCGTCCACCAGTACATGATCAATAGTAAATTAACTGTGTATTCATCATAACATGGTGTGCAAGGTTCTGCATGCAGAAGGTCTAACTACTAGGTGATGCTGACTACTACCTTAGAGTACAGTTTATATGCTGGATGCCTAATGCCATACAGAAAGATTACAGTTTCCTGCCACTATTTTATTGTCAGATAAAGTCTGCTTTACGAAAGAAGGCGTGGTCAACATGTGCATATGTGGTCATCCAAAAATTCTCGCAGCCCTGTCTCATCGAAACTGCACAAGTTAGTTGTTAACATCTGGGCAAGGATTCTCGAAGATCATCTGTTGGGACTGTACTTTCTGCCCGAATACCTCAATGGTACAAATTACCTTGTTTTCCTAAAGCATGTCCTCCCAGACCTGATGCACGGAATATCACCCACTGTGCGCCAAAATATGTGATTCGTGCATAATGATGCACCAGCACATTTTGTGATTGCGGTGCTTAACCACCTTGATGCTACATATCATGGGAGATAGATTAAACACGGCAGACCTGTTGCTTGATCTCCACGCTCCCAGGACCTCAATCTCTTGGATTTCTTCTGGGAGTTACGTCATACAAATGTTTTTCTACTTATTATTGGCCCCTTTTTTTCCATTCAACGTCACACACTTCATAACTATTTTTGCGATTTTTTCCCAATAAACATAGTTTGCAACACTACCCATTTTTCCCATTAGAAGTTCTACTTTTTAAGACTAATTTCAATGCCATTTCCATTAGTATAATAATATATATAATATATTACTAAATAACATTGTTGCTGGTTTTCTTTACGTACGTACAAGTTCGTGCAATTTGGAGTGAATAAGGACAGCACTTGATAAAGTATCAAAACACAATTTATTAGCTAGTATTCTCAGGACAGCTCCAAAATCACATTTACAGTTGTCGAAGAACTACTATAAACACACTAAAACAATCAGTGACACAGCCTTCAGGCTATTACGGTGGAGACAACATCACGGCAAAGCACCAGAGTACAGCTCCCGACTCTCCTCGGTTGTTTTCGGAACTCATAGTACTCTCGATACTCTTCACGATGCAACTCGTGATGCACTAGATAATACACTAGACTACAGCTGCCGACTCGGTACAGTCGTTCTCAGAGCTCAACATACTCTAAGATAAAACTCAACTAAGAGACTCTCTCGATACACTCAATGACCAACTTGGCACTAGACTACGAGACACTTGCACACTGACTGACTATCAACTCGCTAGACTAGGCACTCACTGATTATTAACTGACTCTCCACATACTAGCAGGGTTGATATAGCTTTTGGCTTGCGTTCGAGAACATTCTGAGCCAAACCGGTAAGAATTCGTTCCAGAAGATTCTCCATTCGTCTATGGCATATTGCCAATTTTGTCACCAAATGGACATTTCTCGCCAAATATGGCAACCCTGCCTTCCCTTGCCATTTTCTGGCAACCATAAACCTGCTTTGCGTGGAAGCTTTCTTTCCACAGCTGGACATTTTGTAAAAATATATTGTATTACTAAATGTGGTTATAAGAGAAAAGATGCCAATGCATTTGTGAAGATTTTTAATCTTAAACACTGGTTACCAGATAAACTATTCAGTACATTTTTTTTAAATCTTTTAAAAGTGATGTTCTTAATAGGAAAACACCAAAAATACTCCATAAGGAGAATTCTTAAAATTATAATTGTTAATTTAGAACTTTATTGAATAGAAATACATCCATTTTTTAATGGGTTGAGACAAAAAGTGAATATTAAAACTTAAAAATTGAAATTTAATACTTATTAAATATTTACCATCTTGGAAGAGAGCGCATGAACTTCTGAACCTGATGTCAATTCTTATGTCAACTACAATTTAAAATGTCTTTATTTCTTATACTTAATAAATAGCTAGAGGATCGCAAACATTCTGGTACTGCAGATTTCATGGTTTCAATTTAAATTTTTTTAGTTTCAAATTTGCAATCATTTTGTATATCCTTTAAGATTATGATTCGGGCGACACATGAATAAAAGAAAAATAATGCTTTTTCTTATGATGGGGGGTAACTATCTGATTTTTTTTTTAATTTTAACAACCATTTTTAAACAGATGAATTCCTGATAGAAAATTGATTTTGAAGAGTATAGAAAATATGAAAGAATAAAATGAAGATAACTTTGGCAGAATGACAGGACTTAACAGTACGACAGTGACAAAATTAAATTCATTACATTTCACAAGAATATTGAGCGAAAAAAGGAATCATATATCTTGAACTGAGAAGTGTAAAAAGTACATCAGTATATTTAAGTAAGCATCTCAGGATCTGTTGAATTAATGACAAAGAAAAGTTAATTATGTGTTCTTTATATAATTTATATAAGCTCTTTCTTTTAATATAATTTAGTTATATTTCCTTTATATCTATCAAAGAGAAAATTATCATTAATGCAGCAAATCAAACTGGAAAATTAAATATCTTAAAATTACTTGGATTTGTAATAATGCATGTAAATATCAGTAAGAGTAAGACAAACAGAGCTTTCTATGATTAATTCTTCAATATAATTCAATTTTAATTCAGTTGAAAATCTAAAGTAATCAACTCTATTACTTTGTAAATTAAATTAATTTATCAATTTTAATTTATAAGACAAAAAATCTTGAAATTTCTTTCTAGACATTTCAATGCACCTTCCAATAAAACACTAGTAAACAATGTATTTATATCAATTGAAAACATGATGAAATTATTACAAGAAGTATTTCGACATTTATTGGTGTTCAAACCATTAAGATACCAGGGTGGGGTGGGGGGTTATATATAAAGTGGAATGGCATTCCACTACAATGAATAAAACAAAAATTTTCCAATTCATAAGAATATGATCATTTATATATATATATACATATTTATGTAACAGATTAGGGAGAAAACTGTAATGGATTGGATAGGTTTATTGTGCAAATATAATCATGAAACTTGTCAACAAATGCAGCTGTAGGTAAGACAAAATTTATTGCTGGACAACTAAGTCTTGAGACACACACTCTCATTCACACATCATCGTAAGCTCAATATGCGCTGCATAACATTCTTTAATATTTATATTTTAAGACATGAGAGAGAGATGTAAGTGACAGCAGCATAGCACAAAGAAAGCAAAGCAGAATAATGCATAGTTATCCAATGCGGATGCTCAAGAGAAAGGTTTTGGTTCTGGAAATTGTAATCTGCAACTGCATAAAAAATTACTGCATATGTACATTATGTAAGGTTGTATGATGTGGAGTAATTTTGAATTGACGCAGTTAATTTGAAATGATATGAATAGTTGCTATTTTTAGGAAAGAAGGGAAAGTCCCAAATTAAAATGAGGAATAAAAGGCATTGTTGCAAAATTAAAGTTAGTAGTTTGCTTTCATATTTCATATCTTCCCCCTTCACAAAAAACATTATATAAGTTACAGTCCAATTGAAAAGATTTTAAGTTTGTTTCCTCTCAAAAATATAAGTGTTTAAAGTTTTTCAAATTTTCTCTCAAAATATCTTAAAGGCTATCCTAATTTTTTTCAAAAACAATTGTAAAAATTCACAGTTCTTGAAACCCTTGCTTCTTGAAAATTGTTATATCACTTCTACAGTCCTCTTCTTGAAAGTCTTTTGTAAAACTGCTGTGCTTCAACATCTGTTATAAGAGCAATCATGATTCCCAAATCACTACACACACACATGTGCACATGCATATTTAAGACAAAGAAGAACAATATAAGAACATATTTAAGACAAAAGATATGTAAATCAAAATTCTAACTTAAATTTACGAGACCTTTTTCATTTTAATTTGGATACTTTCCTTTTCTGTTCTAAAAATAGCAATTGCTCATAGTAAACCTCTTCAAACTGCATCATTTCCAATTTAATGTCCAGGTGTCTTATGACTTTTTACATATAATACTGACAACATTTTACAAACATAAGTTCTGACAGCCAATATAATTTTAGAGTAGTATTAATTACCTAATAAAAATCAAAACTTAATTTTGAATCAAGATTTCATTCTGAACACATCATACTTGCTTCTACGTCTCTTGCTAACAAGACTTGCTAATGCCTGCTTTCTTGAAGGTACATTTTCAAAATGCAATGGTACCAATTTAATGATCCCCTCCAAAAAAAAGGTGGCACTATGACACCCAGTTTAAAAGATGAATAATTTTCAGAAAAACCACAAAATAAATAATGCCCTCAGTTCATGAAATACATAAAACAGTCAAAATCCTTAATCATTCTTCCCAATTTTAAGAATTAACAATAAATTTTAATACTGTACTATAGAAGTCAATAATTTTTCTCATATTATTAAATTAATAATTTATTCAGCAGATTTAATATATATGACAGTTGAAATTTCAAATTAAAATTATATATATTATTAAAGTCATATAGTATGCTGTGAAATTAATGAATCAAGAGATAATTAAATCAAAATTATGTGATGAAACATGGGCTGCTACCCAAATGGAAATACACAAAAAACATTTCATAATACAAAACAATCCAAGAAATATTTAAAAACTATAAATTTAGGTAGCAGCCCACTTTTCATTTTAAAATTTTGATTCAATTTCTATCTCTTGATTACATGTATTAAAAGAGATACTCTGCTTTTATTGTTGTTATTATTATTATTATTATGGGGAAAATAATGATGTGTTAAAAGCAAATCTTAAGATAATCTGTAATGACTTCTAAGAGATTTTAATAACTAAATCCAAACATAGAACCTTTTTAAAGGAGCAAAATTGTTTAAAATGCTCTAAACATGCCATGTTAGTACAATACAAGAAAGTGTATCATGTCCACATCCATCAAGTTTCAAGCATAAATCTGATCATGAATGTACTAAATAAAACATATGGTACATGATCTAAGTAAATATATTTTAAAAATAACATCTTCTCAAAATCTAAAATAGATCATCAAATAGGTAAATTTTTTTATGCTACAGATGTATCATTACATATTGTAAAAACCCTCATTTGATAAAATTAACATAAATACTACTTGGTATAAGAACTCATCTAAAAGTGACTTAAATAAATTTTAAATGATACATATGAAGAACAAATAAAAAAATGCATTAATGTATTAGTTAATCAAACAGGATACATGATAGTAGATGACTGGCCTAGATGACTTTTTTTTTTTTTTTTTTTTTTTTTTGTTGGGG
>KK112077.1:574035-596270 GCA_000611955.2 Stegodyphus mimosarum | reverse complement strand
CTGTAAGGTTATCGAAGAACGTCGGAGTCGCCACAGTACCCCCCTCCCAGTGTCAACTGGAGGAGGACTGCCGACGATCAGGTTGACACGTACCTTTGCGGAAAGTGCAAACGACGACCAGAGCGGGTAGTTTGGGTTGTAGGAATGTCTGCTTGATTGTCGGTGTCCATTTTGTCCGGCAGCAGAAAAGCAGGTTTAACTCTATCAATGGACACACTAATGTCCTTGCCTTGTCGCTGCAGAGTAATTAGCTTCTCAGTCAGTTTAACCACAGAATAAGGTCCGTCGTAGGGAGGTTGTAAGGGTCTTTTTACAGCATCCTGTCTCAAGAATACGTGAGTACACTTGGACAGTTGCGGGTGTACGAACACTGTCTTGCTTCCGTGAGAAGATGTAGGTACGGGTTTAAGATTATGCATAGTTTGTTTTAATTGCTGCACAAACTCGGAGGTATTGTTCATGTCCGTATCTTGGAGAAAATCACTAGGTAGACGGAGAGTTGTACCGTAGACGAGTTCAGACACAGTAGCGTTAATGTCCTCTTTAATGACTGAGCGTAAGCCAAGGAGAACAAAAGGGAGAGCCAGCGTCCAGCGTGGATTGGCATGAGCCATAAGCGCAGTCTTAAGTGACCGATGTGTACGCTCAACGAGGCCATTGGCTGAAGGGTGGTATGGCGTGGTTCGGATCTTTTTAATACCTAAGCACGCACATAATTCGCGAAAGAGATGTGATTCAAATTGACGGCCCTGGTCTGTTGTAATGACACCAGGAACGCCAAATCGTGGTACCCACTCACGGATTAATGTTGCTGCTACTGTCTCCGCTGTCATGTCGGTGATAGGATACGCCTCCGGCCATCGGGTAAAACGATCAATGGCAGTTAAGCAATACGAAAAACCTTGCGAAGGAGGCAGGGGTCCTACAATATCAAGATGGAGGTGGTAGAAACGAGAATCTGGAACCTTGAAAGAACCGAGTTTACTGTTTGTATGCCGTTGAATTTTGACTCGTTGACAGGGAATGCAGGTACGAGTCCAACCCTGAATATCTTTACGCATAGACTTCCAGACGAATTTTTTAGAGATGAGTTTAGTAGTAGCTCGAACTCCAGGATGCGAGAGGTTGTGCACTGAAAGAAAGACTTTTTGTCGCATAGCAACAGGTACATATGGACGCACCGTACCTGTGGAAATATCACAGTATATTTCTGTAGTTGATCGTGGCATCCGTAACTTTTTGAGCTGAAGAGATTTGTCCGGAGAAGAAATTAGTGCTTTTAATTCATCATCGCCCTGTTGCATTTCTGCAAATTCCTCATAATCTATAGTATTGGGGGCAACAATCGCTGATATTCGAGAAAATGCATCCGCTGGTACATTATCGATGCCGCGGATGTACCTAATATCGGTGGTGAATTGCGAAATGAAATCTAAATAGCGCAGCTGTCGTGGGCTAGCCTTATCTAAATTTTGATTAAAGGCGAATGTTAAAGGTTTGTGGTCGGTGTATAATATCAGTACGCGACCCTCAATCATATGCCTGAAGTATTTAACAGCGGAATAAGCTGCTAGAAGTTCGCGGTCAAAAGTACTGTACTTAGTTTGAGCTGGGGTTAACTTTTTAGAGAAGAATCCTAAAGGTTTAAAACCGTTGTTGGTGATTTCATTTAAGGAGGCACCAATTCCAAAATCGCTTGCATCAACCGTCAAGGCGAGGTCAGCATCCTGTGAAGGATGAGCCAAAAGAGTAACATTAACCAAGTGATTTTTACACTGATTAAACGCATTTATAGCTTCCTCGGTCCACTGTATTTCTCGTTTATCATTTTTTTTAGAATTTTTAAGGTAGTCATGTAAGGGAGCTTGAATTTCTGCCGCCTTGGGTAGGAATTTTCGATAAAAGTTTAAAATACCCAAAAATTTTCTGAGGTCGCGAACTGTGACAGGCAGTTTAAAATTAGCAATAATGTCTACTTTTTCAGGAAGTGGTAGGATACCATCCTTATTTACCAGATAACCTACAAATGGAACTTCTGCGCATCCAAACATGCATTTACTGGCGTTGATGGTCAAACCATAGTCATCAAGCCTTTGTAAAACTTCCCTCACATGTTTTTTATGGGAGTTAGCGTCTGGCGATGCGATTAAGATGTCATCGAGGTATACGAAACAATAATCTAAACCTCTTAGCACTTCGTGTATGAAACGCATCCAGGTTTGAGCGGCATTACATAATCCAAATGGCATAAATACAAATTCGAATGTTCCGAAGTTAGTAATTATCGCCGTTTTATGCCTATCATCTGGATGAACAGGAATATGGTGATATGCTCTTTGAATATCAAGTTTTGTAAAAATTGTTTTACCTTTGAGATTTTCATTAAAACTTGTTAAATTTGGAATCGAGTAGCGGTCTGGTTTAGTTTGCCTATTTAGAGCACGATAATCACCACAAGGGCGCCATGAATTAGTGTCTTTTTTGGAAACCATGTGCAATGGAGAACTCCAATTTGATTTTGAAGGAACAATAATGCCTTGATCGAGCATATACTGAAACTCTTGTTTAGCAATCTCGGATTGCTTTGGATTTAATTTTCTCGCTCGGGCATGTACTGGAGGACCAAATGTTTCAATATGATGAAAAGTGCTGTGTTTAATCTTTTCATTAAAAGGTCGAGGTCTTGTCAGATTAGGAAAATTTTTGACGATAGCAGCATATTCCGAGTTAAGTGATGAAGATAATGTTTTAATTTGGGGGTCAGTACCAGCAAAATGTTCGCCTTTTGTAGACAATTTTGTCAAGGGATCTATAAGACGCTTGTTTTTAATGTCCACAATTAATCCATATTTATCCAAGAAGTCGGAACCAATAATCGCTGTGTTAACGTCCGCAATCACAAAATTCCACGAAAAGGATCGCATTAAATTTAAATTTAGTTTAAGTAATTTTTGGCCATAAGTTTTGATTTTAGAATCATTCGCTGCAAAAAGTTCAAATTTGGTTGGTTTCATATTTTGTTTTGGTTTGGGAATAATGCTGACGTCTGCGCCAGAATCTACTAAAAATCGTTGATTTGTGTGTTTATCGAAAACAAATAGGCGACATTTTTTAGCGAGCGGATTGTCATGGCCACAAGCCGCCACTGTAGCCATGTTTTCTAGTTTTCCGAATTTTTAGAAAAATTCGGGCGGTCGTCAGATTGGCGACGTGAAAACTCGCAAGGTGGGGTACATTTATGGGCATTTTCACGAAAGCGTCTGTGGTAATAACAAATGGTTGATGGCGGTTTTCTGGAATGCGAGCGCGACGATGATCTTCTACGAAAAAACTGTTTATTACGCGGCCGTGACAGGCGAGCTACTTGTAGTTTTAATTCTGAAATTTGTTTTGATAATTCCTGTATTTCAGTGGATGCGTTCGGCTCAGGTGCAGACTCGGCGGAATATACTGAAACCGGCGACGTGATGTCTGCTACTTTGTCAGCAATGTCAGCCAGTTTATCTAAAGTTTCCGAGGAAACTGAAAGTACAGTCTGAATTTGAGGTGGGAGACGTTGTAACCACAAATTTTTTAGAAATTCATCTTGCAACTGACCACCGGAAAGTTCCTTCATTTTTCGTAGTAAGTGGCTAGGTTTGTCATCTCCTAATTGCAATTCAGTCAATAGTTTTTTAATTTTTTGGTGTTCCGAATCCGCAAATTCGTTAATTAAGCGATCGGACAGCGTTTTGTATTTATCTTTCGTCGGCGGTGTAAGAATTATATCAGAAACATGAGAAAGTGTTTCGGAATCCAACATCGAAACCAGTGCGGCATATTTCGTGTCATCTTGAGTTATTTGACTTAAAACGAAAGCACTGTCGCACTGACGGATCCATAGAGGCACATTATTTCGCCAAAATACCGGTAGACGCAATGCAATTCTTCCAACGTTTGAAGAATCATCGCCGGCAGTTCTGGATGGTGATGTCATGACTGAGAACAAAGATAGCAAGCGCGAAACGCGGGGAGAAATAACGAAAGAAAAATATATTTACAAATAATATATTGAGGAAATTTGCACAAAATAACAACATTCGATGAATGAAAAGGCACTTACTTGCGACTGCGTCATCTTATGTAGAAAAATAAAAAGCACAGAAGGTTTTCACGTCCTCGTTTGTCACCAATGTAGTTCTTAACTTAAAGGGTTTATATTTTTACCGGTGCATTTTGATGTTAGAAGTTAGAACTAATCAAAGTAACATACATACAACATTTATTTTCATCTTTAGAATAAAAATGGCTTCATTACAACTACATAGTCACGAGCTCACAACTCGGATAAATAACAACTGGTGTTGCCAGATTCGATAGTAAATGATATATAATAACGTGAAATCTAATAGAATAAATATTAAAAATACACAAATAAACAATAATGAAGTTTTACGTAGTTTAAAATATATGTAACCGTCACATTTTGCGATGTTGAAAGAACTCGCCAATCTTTCACCAAAAACTGTAAGGTTATCGAAGAACGTCGGAGTCGCCACAGAAGTATAACTAAAATTTGGAAGATAACAAAGTAGATCATTACATAATTACTAAGAAAATAGAAAGGCCTGTGAAGGTTGTTATTCGCGGCCTCCCAATCGATTGCCCAACCGACGATATATTCGAAGAGTTGGAAAAAATGGGTTTTAAACCCAGAAAAGTGTCGCAGATGCATCGTACTAAATCTAAGGCCCCGATGCCTTTATTTCAAGTTCATTTGGAGAACGTACCAGGGGTACAGCAAATTTATGATGTTAAAAAGTTACTCTGTTTCTATGTTGAAATACATGCTTACAAGGTGCGTGGGGGTGCTGTGCAGTGTCATAACTGCCAACATTTCCACCACTCAAGCGAAAATTGCAAATTACAGCCCCGTTGTGTTAAGTGCGCAGGGACGCATCGCTCAGATAAATGCACATCCAAGAAATTGGATAATCCAGTTTGTTGCAATTGCCTCCAAGTGGGCACACGGCCAATTACCGTATATTGCCCTAAATATCCAACCAGAAGAGCTTTTGGCTCTAAAAGTACTGTAAATAATAATGTAAATAGTTCTAATGTTAAAGTAAATGTCGGGCAGGCAACAGTTGTCCCCGGACGAAGTTATGCCAGTGTTGCTAAAAATGCAAGTAATGTCACTGCTGCTGCAGGAGTACAGCAGAATATTGTTGAAAATGATGTTAAATCTGTAACTACTAGTAGGAGAAATATTGTATCTAATGCCAGCGTTGGCTCTAATGCCTTCGCTGATATATTTAAAGTTGTGAAAGAAGTTCTAACCTTTTTAAAGGGACTACTGTCATGACATTATTGCAAAAAGTCTCTGATGCTATGCCTGAATTACAGGCTGCCGAGCACACTATTGATAAATTGTTTATTTTATTTAATGTGTTTGGTGCTGTATTTAGTTCTGTAAATAATGAGTGATTATGAATAGTGTTGTTTACAAGTATCTTACAATTATTACATGGAACGCAAATGGTTTGTTTCGTAAAATTAATAAATTACGTGACTTTGTAAGTGAGCACATTCCCGAGTTATTATTCCTACAAGAACACAAGCTTGACCCAAAAATGCCTATTTATGTGGCAAATTATAATGTTTACAGGACAAACAGAAACTCAGATGCTACTAGACCTCGTGGAGGAGGTACAGCACTCCTCGCCAAACGCTGCATTCTCCATTATCAAGGGAAATACCACAGCTTTCAGCCATTGAGGCTACAGCTATTTGCATCACAACAGACACTAATATTACATACACTTTTGTCTCCACCTATATACCTCCAACGCGACCTGTGGCTGTCGTTCAGGCAGACCTAAATATTCTACTTTCACTTGGTACACATATCATTATAGGTGGAGATCCGAACGCAAAACACCGCGCGTGGAGCTGTTATACCTCAAATGCTACAGGCAGATTAATATAGAGTTTGGCCAGTTCGGCTTGCTTTAATATAGCAGTTCCAAAAACACCAACACGGTATGCTGCTGGTAGTTCAGCAATTATTGATTTCATCTTGTTGCGGAACACCAGTTCTCCACTGGATGTCTCCGCATTGGATGAGTTAAGTTCTAATCACAACCCGGTCAGGATTATACTTGATATCAGCAGCTTTACCACATCACACAGAAGAGCCTTTAGAACTGACTGGCAGTCATATGCCAAAGCTCTAGCCAACATTCAGTACTCGATTCCAACGATACATAACGGGAATGACATTGATAGTCTCGTCGAGGAGTTTACCAAGCATATACAAAACGCTTATGAGCAGGCCAAAGTGAAAGTCAAGCGTGGCAGTAAATTCAAACCCATTGAATTAAAGTTACTATTGAAACAAAGAAACGCTGCCAGAAGTTTGTACCAACGAACGATGGATCCTAATGACAAAAGGAGCTGCAATCGCCTATGCAATGCAGTCAAGTCCCTTACTAACGAACTTGCACAAGACCGCTGGACTAGCTACCTCGGATCACTTTCCAGTGAGGATAATTCCTTATAGAAGGTTGTGAGGAGGTATAAAAAATGCCACAATGCCATTTTTCCCCTTAAAGGCCCTCAACGGATCCATTACACCAGAACTGAGAAAGCAGAACTTTTAGCTCAGCATCTGGCATCTCAGTTCTGCGTGAACAACATTTCAGACACAGACACCGAGAAGCATATTGCTGCCTTTCATTCCCATTTTACAAGTCCATACACAGACAACATTATCACAGTCATGCCGTCGGAGGTGTGTGGTTACATCAAGCGCCTAGCTAAAAAGAAGAGTCCGGAAGTGGACGGTATCACAACTCTGATGATTAGGCATTTTCCAGCTAAAACAATATGCTTCTTCACGAAGATTGCCAACGTTATTCTTAGATGGCAGCACTTTCCTAAGTTTTGGAAAACTGCGAAGATTGTACCGCTGCTCAAGCCACACAAGCCAGCTACTGCCCCTGAGAGCTACAGGCCCATCAGTTTGCTTTCTTCTGTTAGCAAAATCATGGAAGCTATTGTACTCCATAGACTCAACGATTTCTTATCAGACAACAATGTCATTATTCCATCGCAATTCGGCTTCAGACGGCACCATTCAACAACTCATCAACTCTACAGGGTTGTAGAGCTTATCAGCAGCAGTCTACAGCAGAAGAAGGTGACCGGTGGTCTATTCTTGGATATTGCAAAGGCCTTCGACCGTGTATGGCTGGATGCCCTCACATACAAGTTACACAACCTGGGACTCCCAGGCTACATCACAAACATAATTAAATCCTACCTGACCGGTAGACACTTTGTCGTTCACGTTTCTGGTTCATTTTCCACAAGCCGGCCTATTATGGCTGGTGTGCCTCAGGTGTCCCTTTTGGGCCCCACCTTATTCAATATCTATGTGAATGACATTCCCATCACACCCAACACAACACTTGCAATGTATGCCGATGACACTGCGATCCTTACACAAAGTGCATTTGTTAGTCCAGCAATAAACAGCTTCAAGAACACATCCATGCACTGGAGGCTTGGCTGGTAGATGAAAAATCAAGGGGAATGTGGATAGAACACACGCCATCTTATTTACCACAAAGAAAAAGTTTCCACAAACTCTGCAAATGTATGGAGTGGACATCCCCTAGGTCAAGCAGGTCCCTTATCTTGGGGTGATCCTCAGTAAAACTCTTACATGGAACCCACACATTACAAGTATTCTCAGGAAGTTTCGGGCTAGTAAAGCTTCACTTTTCTCTTTAATTGCTTGAAACAGTGTTCTATCGATAGATAACAAGTTGCCCATTTACAAAACCATTTTGCGGACCATTTTAAGTTATGCCTGCCCGGTTTGGGCATACTCATGTAAAAGCCTCAGTAAGAGGTTGCAGACCTCCCAGAATGGGGTGATTAGGCAGATATGTAACGTACCGTGGTACGTTCTCAATAGGCAATTACATAAAGAGCTTAGGCTTTAGGATCTAAAATCTTACTATTGCCACCTCTCGAGGCTTTTTATGAAAGGCAGAGGTCAATTAACAAGCCTGCAATCGTGCAATATGATTATGATATAAATGATATCACTTTTGTTAAGCGCCCTAGGGCGATCGTAAGTGACAATATTATGTAATGCTTTTTCTTAATTGTACATATGTGGTTATATAATTTGCATATATTTCTTTATATTGTCTGTCTCATATATTTACTTGTTATGCATGTTTTTTCATGATTTTATTTTAATTTTTTTTTCATCTGGCACTCAAGGCATCGCACTTGCATTGTATGTTGTATGGCTTTTCATATATGTAAATAATTATGACTTGTAAGAGGCAATTATGTATTTGTATGTAAGCATTAATATGTGTCATAAGCATTTTGTTAAAATTACAATTGTTAGTAATGACTATCTTGTTCGATTCGGGGTAGGGTTCTAGCAACCCAGGTACCCGGGTGATAGGCACCATTCTTACCACCTCAATCATCTAGAAAAATGGCTCACTTCTTGGAGGATTGCAGTTAATACTGAAATATCAAAAGCAATTATTTTTCGTAAAGGACAAACAAATTTCACTCCACCTAGACCTCTTCTATTTGATGTAGAAACTCACTTGGTTGACGAATTCAAATATCTAGGAGTCATTCTAGATAAAAAATTGACCTTTCAGAAATAACTCAGGAAAACTGTGAAAAAAATTAATACCACACTTGCAACTATGCGCCCAGAAGAAGTCATATGGCCGTTTCAAATAAACTCATACAAATCTATACTTCGACCAGCATTACTCTATGCTAATCCTGTCTGGGACCACGCTGCCAGAACTCATCTTCTACACATCCACATTCTTCAAAACAAAGCCCTGAGAGAGATTATCAACTCGCCATGGTTCATTCCAAATTCGTACATCCACCGCGATTTCAAAGTAGACAGAATCCAAAATTATATTCAAAAACTTGCCAGAAATTTCTTCTATTCTGTTCTCACTCATCCTAACAACTGCATCAGCTCTCTTAGATGCTCTCCATTTCCTAGAGAAAAACACAAATATCCATTTAACATTCTCCATCCTTAACATCTGTTACCCATACTTGACTCTTCAATTCACTGATTTGAACCTTCTACCAGCCACTCACGTTATTCGTCGACTGATGGCGGCCGCTTGATTTATACTTACGTCTTTTTGTCCATACTAATCATCTTGTTCTACCGATGCTCTTCACCAGATACAGAGTACAAGGAAGCAATGCTTTCTGAAACTCTAATTCACATATGAGAAGAAGAGGAAAGGGAGGAAGCAATGCTTTCTGAACCTGAAATTCACGTTTGAGAAGAAGAAGGAAAGGCATGTACGTGATCATCTGAAAGCAAATAATATACTGATCCCACAACAGTTTGGATTTCGGAAGTCGTTGTCTACATCCTATCAACTTTATCGTGCTGTAAAATACATCTCTGAAGGAATTCACTATAAGAAGTGTACTGGGGGTTTATTCCTGGACATAGACAAAGCTTTCGCCTGTGTCTAGATGGACGCACTAATTTACAAAATCTACAATCTCGGCTTTCCAGATTACATTACACACATAATTACATGACTTATTTATAGATTACATTACATACAATTAAATCGTACCTATCAGGTAGGATTTCATTCTGTGTGTAATGCTAACTTTGTCGTTTACCTTTATAACACTTACTCAACTAAACGTCTGGTTTCAGCTCGCGTCCCCCCCAGGGGTGGCTACTACTACCTACCACACCCAACACTACACTACCAGTGTATGCTGACGACACAGCGATTCTTGCTCAAAATGCATTTCTTAGCCCATTCATACAACATCTTCAAAATCACATGCATGCACTAGAGGCCTGGTTACTGAAATGGAAAATTCAGGTCAACGTTGAAAAAACAATTGCCAGTCTTCACTAAGAACAGAAAAATTGAACAAAACCTGCAGTTTTATGGAACCTCACTGCCCTGGACTAAGCAAGTCATTTGTCTTGAGGTGATCCTCACATATACACTCTATTATTCACAAGTTTCGGTTCGTTAAGCTAAACTCAACCCTTTAATTGCCCGAAACAGCGTTCTATCTATAGATAATAAGTTACTCATTCATAAATCCATTCTGAGTCCCATGGTCTGTTACGCTTGTCTAGGCTGGGCGTATTCATGTAAAACTTTATGTAAAAAGCTGCAAACTGCCCAGAATGTTGTTCTGCAGGAAATTACAAACGCACCATACTGTATTAGAAAAATAATGCAATTCATGCTGAATTATGCATAATTCCACTGAAAAGTTTTTACAACCACTTGGCCAAAGAGCTTCACATTCGTTTACGCACTACAAGTAAATCTGAACTCAGAATTTTAAGAACTCAGATTCTAAGAACGATACTAATAAAAAAGGGCAACGTGCATTCTCAATCCCAATGTATTCAAGGAATTCTGATTTTTATATTTACTTTGTCAAGTTTTTCGGTATTTTGTCCTACTTTATGTATATTTATATTTACACTTGCGTATATATGAGGTATGCATTGTATGTAATTGTTCACCATTTGAAACCTATTGATTCGAAATTACCTTGGTAACATAGATTCAGTTAGACAGCTTTGAGACTTGAATTCATAGTGCATCAATGTCTTCAAAATTTAAATTTAAAAAAATACCATATCTCAATAAAGTTACTTTCTAAAATATTTCGAAATTTTCATGAACGAAAACAACTATGTTCGATTTGGGTTAAGACGTCAGCCTAGCCACCCAGGTGTATCAAACACTGTTCCACAAGAAGGAAAGGCATATAGAAAGGAGGCAAAGCTGATTTCCATCCGCTGAAGCCACAAGTAGATCATCGAAGTATGAAATACAAAAATCTAAAGCAGAGCGTACTTCATGAATAAATCTTTGGAATGTTTGACCTCCATTTGGTAAGCCAAACGCCATTTTAAGAAATTCAGATACTCCTAATGGGGTGGTCGCAGTTGTTTTGGGCAAGTCCTCTGGATTAACAGGCATTTGCTAATACGCCCTAGTTAAATCGAGTGTTCAGAAAATATTTTTTCCAAAAAATATCTCTGTACAATCTTGAATATGCGGTACAGGATATCGGTCAGGGAATAGTCATACCATTAAAGCGGCGATAATCACCACAAGGCCGCCAATCACCATTAGCCTTACGGACCATATGAAGAGGGCTGGCCCAAGGGCTTTTGGATGGCCGAATGATTCCTTATAACATAAAGAACTCAAACTCTTCTCTTGCCGCTTGGAATACGTCTCGCGACAAACGACGAAGTTTAGAGAACACGGGAGGACCTTCAGTCTCAATACAATAGAAATTGTTAAATTCTAATTATTGTTGGTTACATAAGTGAGTTTGGGATACTCAGCTAGTAATCTGCCATCAGTGAATCATCAAGAAGTATAGACATGCCCGAATCAAAAGAAATCCTAAACAACTTACCATGCGATGACAAATTAGTTTTAGAATCAATAAGGCCATTATTAGCAACATCAACAAATAATCCGCATTTTTTAAGGATACCTTCACATATAGTTGGCTGATTTACATCTGCAATGACAAATAACGAAGTAAAAGTATGACATAAATTTAAATTCAAAGTAAGGCTTTAATGCCAAATGTGGTAATTTCAGTTCCATTGACGGCAAATAAAATCAAATTCTGGGAAAGCCTAAAACGCAGAGCATACTTTCTGGTAATACCGACACACCGCACCAGTATCAATTAAATATTTTACTTTTGAACAGAGGTCGGGAAAAAGTATATGATTCACCAGACGGTCGCTATTTGGCCAGAAAGCGATAGCCTTATTCCTTTTCCTTTTGGCGAAATGAACACGGAGACTGACATTTCCTTTCCTGTTTCCCCAAAATTTGCATGCTAAAAGCAAAGTTCATTTGCTCGCTCCTTTTAACGGTTAGGATGTTCACGTGACCTGCTGCGTCGGTACGAATGTCGAAAATTACGCTTAGGATTCCGAGAATCACCTCCCAAGATAGAGTTAACTCTCTAACTTGGTTTGTCAGTTGTGCTACCTGGAGTTCCAAACGAGTAGTAGTAGATTCACTGGCCCAGGGGTCACAATATACCAATTCACATAAGAATGAGATGCAAGTCCAGTAATCTTGTCACCAACTACAGGCAGTTTAATCAAATCACAGAGAACTCCTAAAATAGATTATCTACTGTTAGGAAGCCTTGCAAGCCACAAAGATCTTAGCAAATGTTCACCTATGGTGTCACGTTCCAAAGGGAGCATACGAGTCGACACCACACGCGGGAAGATTGACACTTTGGAAAAAAAGCTCCTCGGATCATCACAGGAGCCGTTAAAACTACCCCGATTACAGTTATGGAAAGCTATACTTCCAATCCACCAACTGCTACTGACATCAAGAAACAAGCAGTTGATACATTCGTTAAAATGAAAGCATCGCGTAGAGCGCAATGGATGACCGAATGCAAACCAAGTACCATGAAGACCCAAATGTCTTTCCTAGAACCTTGTGCGAAATTGTTACAAGAAATAGATGAAAACAAACCAATGATTGTAACAAGGTCGTGATTACTATTGAATACATTGATAATGTTGCGTGTGTGCGAGTTCGTAGTGGAATTGAATCCGTAAGTCGTTAAAAAGTTAATAAAATTTATTCTTTTCACAAGAAATCAAACAAAATACTCAAATATTTCCTCAGAGATACTCGTACAATATCACAATAACTCAAACGTTAAACAGAACTCAATTCAAAACAGAGAAAGTTAATCCAATCTCCCAGCAAATTCGCTACAATCATTAAGAAAATCAGCATTAAGAAAACAGTACCAGTTCGCTTAAAACAACTGCAACTGAGCTGAGATGTTTTTAATCTGTCTTTTATAAGCTTTTTAATTATCACGAGAATTCTCCGCTATAACCTATTTTCTCGATTTTTCTGGATATTAAAACAGTACAAGTATGAGATATTTATTTCTTAAATATTAAATGCACGCACTCTTCTATTTTTTTCTTTTCCGGTTCAGCTTTCTCTTACAATTAGTCACGTGCTGCATTGCACGGGAAAATAAAACAATTTTAATTACAATTCTAAATAAATACTAAATCCGTAACACTGCACCCTTCCCAATGATTGCACGTGCCGGGCAGTACAATCCCTGGATATGAAGTCAAACTTACAACTAAGGCATCAATGCAATAACAAACATTACATTACAATAACAAACAACATAACCACTAATTACGATAAGTAATTTAAAATCAAATACTATCAAATACTAAATGCAAAAAGGGCCATGGTCTTATATTATTTACATTACTATTCACAATTATATACACTACGTACTATGGCCATAGTAAAGAGCGAACCTGTCGTAATGAACGACTTTAGGTTTAGAGTTAATCCGATGATTTGCGGATCCGAAACGTCGTTCAGCCTGTTTAGAACTATGTGCGGACCTTCTCAGGTGACTGTAGTTTCGGACAGAGTCTTTTACATCGAGTCCGATTCCACAACTACAACTTGTCTCCTTCGTTGAAACGATGTCCAGTAGCTCTGATGTCGTATGAGGTCTTCAGTTTTTCCGTCCCCAATTTGACTCGCTCGCGTGCAGTATGGTGCATCACTTCAAACTGGGCACGGAGATCTTGGATGCATTTCTCAAGCGATGAAGGCGCATCCGTAGGGGGACCAAACAAGAGATCCACTAGGCAGACGAAAATCACGATCGATGAGCATCTGGGATGGAGAATAGTCGGTAGTCTCGGGTTTCTCTTCGACCCTAGTATGACTTCGGCAGCTTTCTGAGCAGGATCTTTCAGGCAAGACGTCGACATTTCCAGATGAGGATCTCTTCTGATGATCGATAGTCATGGCCGCAGATGCTGAAAGCAGTTTGTTGTTTTTGAAGTCCAAAGAAAAACCGTATTTCCTTAAAAAGTCCAATCCTGGTATACAAGGATCTGTAATATCCGCCACAAATGCAGTGTGATGGTAGGCGGCACTTCGAAGCATGATATTCAAGTTTAAGTTCCTATCTATGTCAATTTTCTTGCTGGACGCAGTCTGGAGGGTGAAACAGGGTGGCGTCCATATGAGTTCCTCTTTAAATTGTTGAGCTAAATCTTTCCAAATGATGGTAACATTAGCTCCTGTGTCATTGATCATATTGCAAGGAACTTCATCGATACGCCCATTAATGGAGAGTCCATTACTGTTGCCATTCACTACAGAAATCTTGACCGCTTTAAAACGGGGTTTTTCACTATCGCTCAAACTCTGCTCCGCGATATGATCATTAATTTAATTAATTTGCTTCTTGCGTCATTGCTGCAAAATGGTCTTTTTTCGTGCTCTGGGGTGTTCGGCAGTTTCTTCGCGTGTGCCTTAAAGCTCCGCAGTTCCAGCACTGTACGCTTGGTGTACCGTCTTTCCAAATGATGACCGTCTAAAGGCATTGACTTGTCTGAATAAATCATCTAAACGAGCCATCAATTGATCCACTGGTTCCGGGACTCAACACAGCTCTGACTGGGTAGCGATCTCTACGAGTTGCTCGCTGGGCTGCCTCGAATTTCATAGCATACACTATAGCGCTTTTTATATCTTCAACATTCGCCATTCGTACAGCTTTCCGTATTTCAGGATCCCGGATGCCGGCGATGAAGTACTGCAGAGAGAGGATTTCCCTTGTTTCTGTCAGGTACTCCGAAAAGGCGAGGTGAGATAGCCTTTCGACATCCTTAGCGAGCTCCTGGAGTGCTTCAGTGGGCTTCTGTTGACGGGATTTTAATTGAAACCTGCTGTAGTCTTTCAAGCATTTCTTCCCCAAAGCACAGCTCCAGTGCGCCGAACAGAGCTTCGAAATCTAGCCTTTAGTTTTCGAGAAGAGTCTGAAGGATATACGCTGCGTCTAGCTTTGGAATCCCATCCATTCGCATCTGCCACTATTGGAAATTGTGTCTTATACACTTGCCAGGTCTTCCCATCATATGTCGATAGCTTTAGAGAGGGGCAAGCAGGCATGGGTAGAAATTTAAAAACATCCGAATTGCTCCCTGCCGTCGCTACGAATTTCTTTAAATTATGAACTTCTTTGTTGATGTTGTACGACAGAGACCCTTCCTTTGATTCGTTGCTCCACAGCAGAAACTCTTCCCTCTATTTCTTCTTTCATAGAATCAACTCTTTTTTCAACGCGTTCAACTTTATTTTCAACAGCGTGAATTCTGCTTTCCATAGCCTCGAATTTATTTCCTATTACGTAGGTAATTTCTCTTATCTTTTCCTCTTGACCTGCTTCAATGTTGTCTCGAATAGCCTTCATTTCTTCCTTAACAGATTCTTCCATCTTTTCTTGAAAGGCTCTCAGCTCTTCCTTAAGGGAGACTAGAACAGCTCTCATCTCTTCTTGGAATGCAGGAAAGGCAGACACGAGCTATCTTAATTGTTTTTCCATCGCTCTAGTGAATGGCATTCAAATCCCACACTTCTGACATCAAAAAGTGTAGCGTGAGTACGGGTTCATAATGGATGGAATGCACAAGTCGTTAAAAAGTTGATAAAATATGTTCTTTTCACAAGAAATTAAACAGAATACTGAAATATTTCTTCAGAGATATTCGTACAATATTACAATATCTCAAACGTCAAACAGAAATTAATTCTAAACAGAGAAACTAATTCTATGTCACAGTGAATTCGCTACAATCAATAACAGCATTAAGTAAACGATACAGTTCACTTAAATCAACAACAACTAAGCCGAGGTGTTTTATTTCGGCTTTTGAGCTTTTTAATTATTCACGAGTACATTCTGGTAAAATCTATTTTCTCGATTTTTCTAGATATTAAAACAGTACAATTACGAGATACTTATTTCTTAAATATTAAATGCACGCGCTCTTGTATTTTTCACTTTTACGGCTCAGCTTTTTCATACAATTCGTCGAGCGCTATGTTGCACGGGAAAATAAAACAATTTTAATTACAATTCTAAATAAATACAAAATCCGTAACAATACCAAATAATAGCCAGATTACTATGACTTTGGAAAGAAAACATTCCTGATACAATACTAAAGGCAAACACATTATGTATGTTACACGAACAATATCCTGAAACGACCAGAATATACACTGAAGGTTTTAAAATACAAGACAACACTTTGGCTTGTGTATACAGTAAACTCTTTTCCCAATGTACTCGTGTGGGACACTTCATGCCGAATTTTGATGCAGAGATCTTTGCAGTCTTATAAAGATCAATTGTTTCTTTAAAGCAGTTATTCAAGTCGATTCAAAGCAGCCATTCAGGCTGTAGTTATAAATCATGACACAGATTATCTCAGAAATAAGACAAAGCTTGAAATATCTTTACAAATACAACAAAACAATCGGTTTTCAATGGATCTCTTGACATGTGAGTATCGAGAGTAACGAAAAGGTAGACTCACTAGCTAAGAGAGGAACAGATGAGCCACAAGACACCAAACTACTCCCTCCACAGTCACTTAAAAAGCATATTTTTGAGAAATTAATGAATGCTCTTAAATCTGACCAGGCAGATCCTGGGCTAACATTCAAGACACTTGGAGAAAGTTTTGTCAAAATCCCCGCAAAGAGGCTATGGTAAACTTCAGGCTGCATACAGGCCACGATTGAATGGCACATCATCTTGATAAAATTGGCATTCTTCCACCTAGTATATGCGAAATCTGTGAATCGGGCATCATGCTTGTAGAGCTTCTTCTTATATGCCACAGCTAGATAGTCTCAGAAACGTGGTGAGATAAGTAAACTATACGGCAATGCCAGAACTTAACTTTCATGAACTCCTTGTAAAGACTACGAACCCTATTCTCCTAGCGTGCTAGAAGATCTCGATACGAGAGTGACGTCACATATGACGCGCTTTTCGCACGGAGAGAAAATTTACAATTCTCGAGCACCGATCGAAACCATTTCGTGCGACGTAGCGATTGCTTCGTTTACGGCTGGTGAGGTGCAACCGTTTGAAAGTCTTGCGATCGAAAAGAAATGGCGTCGGACGAATGTTTGTATTAAATGTACTACTTTTTACTGGTTTGCCACCTGTGGTAGGGGTAAGTTACTTATTTGAATTGTTGAAATTTCAGTCTAAAATTGTAAATAACTTAATCAGAAAGTTACTAATGTCCGATTTCTATAACTGCTGCTTTTATATTCTGCTTGTGTCATGATTTCTGTTTTTATGATCAATTTCGTTGTAGAAATATCTTTTATGAATTTGTCTATGCTTTTCTTATTAATAATTTTTATGTATCGCTTGAAACATTCGAAACACTTAATTCGAATTAAGCTCTGAATTGTATAATACTAAACAGAGAAGAGTATGTTACATAAATTTTTCTCTGGTTTTTCATAATAAATTACATCTTTGGTGCATAACCTTCTCATTTGTGGTGTCAAAAATCAGGATATGAAAAAGGTAACTAGTTGAACTCATTTGAAGTATTATTTAGAAACGAAATACAATGATTATTGAGATTTTAGATTTTGATATTATTCTTGGAGACATCTGTTAATATTTGATATAATTATAGTGCTTAAAAATTAAAGTGAAAAGGGGTTGTAATTTTTTACCTATTGATGTAAAATACCCTGTTGCTTCTTATGAAGTATATGTTATGAAATTGTTCAGAGTATTCTTTCCTCCATTTGATTTTATCAGTATATTATTATGGTATTTTAGAAGCATCATGTGAAAATATTGCAAGTTTGTCATGTGATAGATTGCTACAGTTTATAAAAACAGTCAATACGTGTTACATTTTAATCTTTTTCAGATCCTGATTTTCGACACCACAAATGAGAACGTTATGTTAATATACACTCATGGGCGAAAAAATTAGCGCACCAAGAAATAATTGCGGGATCGTAACGAAACTTGCAATGAAGGTACATGTCGGGAAGATATGCAAATGATTAGAAATGCAGCGTGATTGCGCATTACGTATAGCCGGTAGAGGGCGTTGAACGTCGTACTCTGTGAAGTATAAAACAGGTAATCAAAGCTTGTTTGAGTGCGCTGAATCATTTACAAAGGAAGACCTGACGTAGACCTGCCATTACGCCGTGTTCGAAGACAATATGAGCAGTTCTCGCAGTTTGAGATTGGGAGAATAGTCGGGATGATGGAAGTTGGGTGGTCAACTAGACGAGTAGCTCGTCAATTAGGCCGCTCTGATTGTGTTGTGAGGAGGTGTTAGGACCAGTGGACCCGAGAGATGTCATGCACACGAAGACCAGGCTCAGGACGCCCTCGACAGACCAGTCGTAGAGAAGACCGCCACATCGTAAGAAATGCACGCGTACAGCCAACTGCTTCATCGGCCGCCATCCAGGCACAGGTCGAACCTTCACTAGGGGCCCCTGTGTGTTCGCGAACCATACGAAGGCGCCTGGCTGAAGAACAGTTGGTATCGCGGCGCACATTACGTGTGCTGCCCTTGATGCCCACCCACCGACGCCTTCGTTTGGAGTGGTGTCGAGCACGAGGAAACTGGATTGCAGCGAAATGGAGCCAGGTCGCCTTTAGCGACGAATCCAGATTCAATCTCGGCAGTGATGGCAATCGTGTTCGTGTGTGAAGAGCCCGTGGTGAACGCCTCAATTCTGCCTTTGCTGTACAGCGACACATCGCTCCCACAGCTGGTGTGATGGTATGGGGTGCCATTGCTTACAATACACGGTCACCCCTAGTATTGTTCCGTGGCACCATGACAGCCCAGCAATATGTTCATGAAATCCTGCAACCACATGTGTTGCCACTCATGCAACGGCTCCCAGGAGCCATATTTTAACAAGACAATGCTCGGCCTTATACGGCAAGGGTGTCACAAGACTGTCTCTGCACTCTTACTACCCTTCCTTGGCCTGCCCGATTACCCAGATTTGTCTCCAATCGAGCATATCTGGGATCATTTGGGACGACGAGTTGGACATCCCATGAGTTTGAACGAACTAGAGGCAAGGTTACAGCAAATATGGAACGGAATGTCTCAAGACATCATACAGAACTTGCATGACTCAATGCCCGATCGTATCGCATCATGCATTCGCGCTAGAGGGGTCCAACGAGGTATTAACTCCTCCGTTCTTTTGCCTTTATCTCTGAAATAAATTATCCTTTTTCTTTGATTTTCTTATCATATACTTATATCAAAGTAGTCATTACATTTGTAAAATTTCGTTTCATTTTGACGACTCCTTCTTGGTGCGCTAATTTTTTTGTCCATGAGTGTATTTTTATGAGAATGTATTCAAAATTGTTACATCTGTGTAAAACTATAAGACTCCATATTGGGAATTTTCTGAAATAGGATTAGTTTGAATAACTCAGCTTTCATAATGCTATAAAAATATGTTTTTCCGTAAATTTAAATGAGATTTGTATAATGCTTATGTAATTTATTTTCTTAGTAAACTAAATGATTTTAATTAAACTCCTCAATAATTTTATATTGTAGAATATTTATTATTTCATATTAAGTAGATTATTATTATCTAGCTTAATAAGTTTCAAAACACATTTGAAAGTTATCAAACATATGTATTTCTAAAATCCTGATAAACTTTATATTTCATGTTATTGACAGCATTATATTTCCTTTATTCTTTAGATACGATCTTTTTATACAACATTAATATGCTGTAGGTTTCTGATCATAATATGAAGATCCTGGCAATAAATACAAAATTCTCTTGTATTTATGACGTATTCATATGGAGATAAGAGTGATTCCAATTGGAACTGTAAAAGGAATAACAATGATGGAGAAGTACTAAATACCTTCATGCTCACCCACAACTGCAACATACATATTCCTAATGAGGCCACCCATATTCCAATGAATCCCAGAGGAAATCCTGATATTCTAGATATAGGTATTACCAATAACATTGTGCAAGCACCTTACATCTATGTTGACAACGATTTAAGTTCAAACCACCTGCCTGTTAGATTTACACTTTATGGGCTAAGGCTCGGACTCTCACCTCTTAAAACTAAAATAAATTGGAACAATTTTTCTCATATCTTAAACAACCACATCCAAGCATCTGCAGAATTTACTAATATCCAAAATATTGACGAGGAAATAATCAAATTTAATAATAGCATCAAAAACATTATCAATAATTCTAAATATTCTAAAAATCAAGAAGGAACTCTCTCTAGCTACATCAGAGAAAAAATTACAGAAAAAAAAAATAGACTTAGGAAAAGAGCCCAGCAATCATAGGATCCTAGGGTTAGGAAAATTTTCAATAGAAGCTGTAAAATAGTCAAAAAATTAATGAAAGAATATACAGATGAATCATGGAATAATTTCGTCTCTTCCCTGTCGCACATTGATCACTCAGTATGGAGGATAGCTAAAGCAATAAGAAGAACTGAAAATAAAATAAGACCTCTCAAAATTAATTACAATATTATCCATAATCCTGAAGAAATGGTACAAATTTTTGCAGACAACTTAGAACAACAATTCGCCAATTCAAATTATCCTTGCAGCAATGATATTCATGTCACAACCCATGTGCATGATTACATTATTAGTAATTACAATAGCAGCAACCCTCCTACCTCCCCAAGAGAAGTACAAAATCTAATAAGAAAATTGGAAACCAAAAAAGCTGCAGGTTATGACGAGATTACAAATTCTGCTCTCAAGAACATTCCTAAAAAAGGAATTGTTTTCCTAACTAATTTATTTAGCGCCTGCTTTCGTTTTAATCACTTCCCAAAATTCTGGCTGCCATGAGGAGAAACAAGCAAAAATAATACTTTGAAAGTACAGGTTGTTCAGAGCTGAAAAATATTATTATTAACTAGTCAATCACTTAATAACGTTTTAAGTGTTTGATAAATGGACATTGATGTTTAAAATTTGAGTCTTTGTACTTGCACTATAACGAATGCACACAGGTACAGGCCAACAAACAGGGAAACTCCATACAAATGTTAAAATACAGTACTTCGCCGCAATATTAATGCATATCAGTATACTGGAAAATGAGAACTAACGTAGAGCTACTTTTTTTGCTTAATTTTCAGAAGAGTAAAATTGAGAGTGTAGTGTAGGTATGAATCATTGCAGTATGCCATTATGATCACCAAAGGTTCAACACCATTCATATTTGAATAAATACATTTACAGAAACAGAATGGAACATATATTTACTGTAATTGTTTATAGCATGGATGAGGCCCACCAGAGGCTGAGCGGTAAAATCGGCGAACATTGGAAGTTCCGACATGGGTTTGATTCCAGGCAAACAGCTAGCTGCATGGACGTTTCCATGGTTTTTCTCCATGTGTAATGTTTATACAAACCAATTTACCCTTAGAAAGTCCTCCACAAAGGCATTTATTCCCTATGGCAGATTACCTTAGTGTCATTTGTCATAGTCAACAAAGCCAACATGTTTAGCAAACGAATCAGCTTCATGTTTTGAAAGATGTGGCTAGTTCAAATTTGCATTATTTTAAACATCTGTCAAGCCGCATGTAAATTTTAAACATTGTTACTTTTTTAGCACATAATTCAGTACCCATATCTGAGATAATTTGTAATGTTGCTAATTATTTTTTCAAAATATTTCATTTCTGTTGTTACAGAAAGAGAAAAATGTACAGTTGCTATTCTGTGCCAAAGAATGAAACTGATTGTGTTTTATGTAGTAGAAATTCAAAAAATCTGACATTCCTATTGTAGGATAGCTATACTAGCATTTTATTCGGAAATATTAACAAAAGACAGCTCCTGCTTCGTGTCTTTTTGATCGAAGCTTTGCACTTTTTGTTTTCTTTATGTAGAATGTTTTAAAACCTGATGAAAAAGGAGGGAAGGCATGATTTTAAGAGGCCACTCTGTAAGGATAGCTTATGGATCGTACAGTCACATCACATACCCTGGCTCAGGAAATTAGATATATTGCACAACATAAAGTATTCACTCATACAGTGCAACATCTATAATACCACAGTTTGCTCTTTGGTTGATGGCATAGCTCAGGAATCAGCTTTAGCAATGATGTGCAGTCATCTTTTCCAAAGAATACTGCCTTTTGATCAGCCACCATTACATGACTAAGATTTTGATGGTCTTGACTGTAACTAGATCGTCAGTCTCTGTCACCTTGCCTTTCAGAGGG
>KK112077.1:491529-548998 GCA_000611955.2 Stegodyphus mimosarum | reverse complement strand
GACGATGCTTTAAATTCTTCTGTGGATATATCAAATTCAATTGCTGTTTCAAGGGCAAATTTTTGAATATCAGCCCTGCGCACAACCAAAGCCATTGCTCTCCTGCCTGCAATCCATTCCCAGATGCAATCTTCCAACTCAGAAAATAACGGCTGCCGACCTGATCCAACTCTGCGTTTTTTCTCGTTTCCTTGGTCCACCAGTTGACACAGGTAATCGTAGTCTGAACTCCATTTACGAACCGTACGGAGATCCAGCATCTTCTCTTTACAGAATGCTACAAGATTACACCCTTGGAATCTTCCATGATTCCTTTTTTGTACTCGAAGGAATAGCTGTTTCGTTTTGTACTCATTTTAACTGGGGTTAAAAATTATTCACTTTATTTTTTAATAAAATTACGTATGAGGAAGTAATCAGACTTACAAGACTGAAATGAATGAACGTTGTATACCTGCACTGTCGCTCAATGTAGACTGCTGCCTTATGTTGTATTTTTAAGATAAATTCCAAGAATTAATTTGAAACGAACTGTAGAGGTAAACAATTAATTTTTCAGAATATTTTGTTTCAAACATTTCTCTGAAATACGAGTATTAGGAAAGCTAAACATATTATTACTTAATAAATCAACAGCATTTTTTAACGAATTTTTTTTTGTCACATTATTTTAACTAGGGATTATTTACAAAAAGTTCCGAAAATCACGATAGGGCTTATTTTCGGAGGTTGTCTTATTTTACAAAAAGTTTCGAAAATCACGATAGGGCTTATTCGCACCTAAGCTTGATTTTTCGCCCATCGGTGCAAAAAGACTTAGTGGGTGCAATACAAAATATTTGTCTATAACGTTTTGCAATTTTTTATATTTTTATCGCAAATGTCTCTTAATTTAATCTGATCAGTTTTTTATATGTAAGTTTATATAATTTATATGAACATTTTACCAGTTTATTTATAAATCAAATTTATGCATTTATAAATTTAAAACAGATGCATTTGCTGTAGGCCACTAGTCTGACTGACTATTCGGGTAATTGATTCTTATATTTAAAGTACGAATGTTTCAAGAAAAGCATTTTATCTGAAACACTGTAGTACTTATTTGAACACTACAGGAATTTACTGTGAAAAATTATTTTATTTCAACAGAACTGTACGAAAGAAATCCTTTTAGGGAACTTTTACAGATTATAAAGGAACATACATACATACATGCTGTTGAAAATAGACTTACATATGTAGATTTGATTTTTAAATCTGCCTCTTAAAAAAGTATTTTATATACTTTTTTTATACTCTGACATTATCTGTATGTTGACATGACAGTGCATCAATATACAAATCTGCGATGTTTGTAAATTTGAACTCAATTTGTTAATTCATATAATCTAATAGCTTCTTTAAGAATTTTGATTACCCACCATGGATCATTTTTGTCTCATGTATTCTTGCTGTTCTCCTAGCACCTCTTCAATCATTACATCTAGAATATTATAATCTGATAAAATCCTAATATTCATTATTTTGTCTTTTTATAGACACTTTTTAATATTTTGCAAATCTTGAACACTGGGAAGCATTTTAACTTTTAACATTACTGGGAAATAGGAATTTTTTTTTTTAAGAATCAGCATTAAGCATTAGCAATAAATATTCACTGTATCAAAAAATATGACTTTCCCAGACTCTTAAGAAGTTGTAGTAAAATATGTAAAATTTTTTGGTTTATGCATTGATAATATAGTCATAATTAACCAGGGGTTTGCTTTATATTAACTATTTGTTAATGATGTTATGACTTATATAATCATTTTAGAACTCTTACATTATAGCATGACTTTTTCTATACATTTGATGCAGATCTCCTAAAGTTAAAAAAAAGATCTAAAATCTTTAATTTGATATCTTATCAGTCTCTGGGGAAGTAGTAATATAAAGTATTGGCACTTAAGTTTCCTTTGCATACATAGGGGAGGGGGAATTAAGGCTATTTAGTGTAATCTTAATTAATGAACAGTAAATAGCTTTTTAATATGTCATGTCATTTGTTCTTTATTTATAGTTTAAATTTTAAAAATTTTCCAAACATTTGAAAGCAAGCCTAGAAGTCTAAATTTGTATTTGTGTATGAACAGTATTTATGTTTGTATGCTCTGAAAACATATATGGTTGAACTTCAGGTACTTATAGTTAGGTAACTAAATATTCATGGTAAATCAAACTGAATGCTCTGCAGAGATAAAGTTTATTAAAGTGTATATTATTTTCCTCCTAAGACAAATTCCTTATTTTTTTTATTTTATATATTTACTTTTTTATTATTATGATGTTAACTTTCTTCACATTTATTTCTCTGTACAAGAGGAAGTCAGATATTATTTTCAAACTCTAAAGTATATATCCTAAATCTCATTTATAAAATTCTTAAGTACAAAGTAATTTGCATTGATGTGGCATCCTGGGTTATTTAAAGACTTTTTTTCAATTGTCTGCTTATTTGTTGTTGTGAATACATATGTAATCTAAATTTTAATTTCAATGAAGTAAAACTGAATTATTTCATATTTTATATTTTTGCTCACTCTTTGAAATATATGTGTTTTCTTCAAGGAATCAAATATAATGATTTTAAAATATTTTTATATTGAAAAAAAAAAATGATTATCAAATGCAAAGAAAATCTCTATCACTTTTAGGTGAACGTATGCATAATTTACCATCAAGACAGATAATTTCATTATTACAAGTAAAATATATAATAAATTTGAAAACAAGCATATAAAGGATATAATTTATGTAATGTAAATGTGCTATTAAAAAGTCGGATTTCTTTATTTAAATTTTACTTCTGTATCTCCTAATGCATTTAAAGTGTATGTAGCTACTTAAAATTCTAGATATCTTGGGCACAATTTGCTAAAAGTGTCACTGACTAGAATTTTCAGTTACTTAAAATTTTTTTCTTCTGTGTTCAATTGGAATCCCCCCCCCCAGTTTGTTCAGTTTCGATTTATCAATTGACTGTACATAAATGGTTTTAGAATTTGTTTTCAATTTGTTTTTAATCAAATTCTGATTTAGGATTCAGACTATGATATTTATTTCCTTTTAATTAGATGTTTATATTGGTTATTAAACATTGTATAATTAACTGACCAATTATGGAACACTGTATGTTTTTCTGTATAGCATTAAAAAAACAACTTTCTTTTTTATTGTTTTCAGAAAGACTAGAAAATGCGACTCACAAATGTTTTATGTCAAGTAAATTATCATAGACATTTTCAAAGAATATGGAAAAGGCAAGGGAAATTGCAAGTTCTGGATGTGGTTATTCCCCCTGAACTTGAAAAAATGGGAGTGGAAATAAAGGATAGCAAGGATTTCTTCTTAGAAACACAAAGGTTTTCAATGTTTTTTTGCTGCCTTTATTTATTGAGTTTCATAAAATGTGTATATATTCATTTAATGTGAGAAATAACTATTATGCTTTTGTTGAAGAAATGAGCAAACATTTTTCATTAAAAAATTTTTTAAAGCTTTTGAAATGGCAAATTGTATTTCTTAAAAATAAAATTTTTACTTTTTACTTAAAATATTAACCTGGATTTTAAATACAACTGAATTTATTTCAGAAATTTTGAGTTAAATAATTTTCTAGTTATTTCTAGTATCTGTAACTGCTTTTACATGCTATTGAGTATGCAGGAAAAGTTAAATATTAACATTTTAGGAAAATCTGTAGAGAGATATTTTGTACTTAATTTCATAACTTTTTTAGGTACTTACAGAAAATCCCATCGACCATTTTTGCCTGTTAAAGAAAAGACACCAAACTACATGATTTTTTGCCAAAAATTGGAAACGTCGTCTTCAAACACACTGGGTTTAGTGTAACCTTGAATACGTATGTTAGTTAGTTATTCTTAGTAAAGACTCCTTTTGTTCCCTCTATCACGCATTTTCGAAAAAGAAATGATTAAAATTTGGGACCTGGCCACTACAGAAGAGCATGCTGTTGAATATTTTCAAAGTTATGGAATCTTACCGGCCTTAAAAAAATGTGTTAATGGCCACGATAAGGCACTTTATTGAAAAACCGAGAAGCAATGTCATCGCAACATTAAGGCTTGTGCAAAGCGAGTGTCAGTTCGAAAGAAAATATGGTTCGAGGGTTTGGCGCAATTGGCATCGTCTCTTGTGGTCGACGGGATTTCCTTAAGTACCCTTTTTTTGATCAAAAGGCTAGTTTGTCTAACGTGGAAGAAGTAATTTTTTGTGTATATTTTTCAGGTATATAACTCCAAAAGAAAAGAAACTGGGGCCTAAAATTCTACCACCAAGTGTTCTATCCCAAAATAAATATTTATACTTAATGCATGAAAAAACAAAAGTGTCAGAAAGTGAGTAAAATTTGTCTTGCTGTTTATTTTGTTAAATTTTAATGATCATGAAAGTGCAATGCATGAATTAAAACTTGCATCAAGTGAAGTACTGTCTGGTACTGGTTGAAAGTATAGGTGAAGTTGTATGCTCATATATTATGAAACAAATGTTGCAAGTATAGCTTTCATGAATGTTAGGAATGTAGTAATGAACTATACTAATTTACTTTGATCTTTATCCTGTTCATGTAATTTATCCTAGCCAAAAAATTTATTTATAATATATAGCTAAAGATCCACACTTTAAAAGTTTGTTTTGCATAAGATTCCATCAATTCATATGCAACAAAGAGAATAATAAAATTTTTCGTTTAAGTTACCAAATACTCTGAAGTGATTATGAAAGCAGTAATGAGTTTAAAAGTAATTAAGTTATTAATTACCTAAAATTATTTGATTTGATTTTTGATGGTTTGTACATAAGCCTAACATTAAAATTCTGCTGCCTTGTAAGATAAAATTCCTTATGGCAATTTCTGTTTGAAATATCGCATTGGTTAAACTTCTCATCTGATGACAGAGCATTAAATGCAGTCTTACATTTATTTCCAAAAAAATGTCATGATCTTTTGTTAGTCTTTATGAGACTTAGCAGGTTTTGTGTCCTTCTTTTGCCATTGTCACAGTGAATAGTTATAACAGTGAGTAGTCACAGTTATAATGTGATTGTGAAGTGATGGTAAAGACATTTGAAGGGGATCTATCTTCTGATAGAATGAGCAGTCATCATGTTTGAAACTTCTTGAGGGGAACGTAACAACGTGAGGTTGTTTCTTTTAATTTTGCTAAGAATATGACCTTCAGCTGCTTCACATTTTTTTCCTGTAATTTTTAAGATTTCTTAATTATGCATTTTTGTGAATACACAATATTTATGTTCTGAATTTTGTATCAGGATTTAACAAAAGTTTCCTGCCACCGCAAATATTGTCTGTTCAAGCAGTTTGTGCTGTCATACTTAATTATATTTTGTCAAATGATTTTTTGGCATTTGAAAGGAAGAGACTTGTTTTAGAACACTGTGTTGTAAAATTTTTTAAAAAATATCAATATCATTAAGTACAAGGTATCTGTCATACTACCAGGTTAAAACCATCATTTACTTTGAGTTATGTTGCAAAATGTCAGTTACAGAATGTCACCAAATCATGTGTACAGCTTTAGGTACAAATGTTGTATCATATATCGAAAATTCAAAAACAAGGACTATGTAATTCAAGAAGCAGAACACTCTGGCCGGTCTACTGTTGTTGATGAGGCCCGCGTGTGGGAACTTTGGAAGAAGTTTAGTATGTAACCACTTCAGAGCTTGCTAAGGAGTTAGACATTAGTGCCATGTCCATTTGTCATGCTAGCATTGCATAAACTTGATGTACAAGTTCAATTGCTGGGTGCCACATGAGTGGACTCGAGAAGACATGGACAAGCATAAAAGATTATGCTTTGTATCTGGTGGGATTGCTGTGGTGTTATCCACAAAGAGTATCTGGAAAAAGGTAAAACCCTCAACAGTAAGGTGTACCACGAAATGCTAGTCTGTGTTGATGCTGCTATCAAGAAAAAAACATTGAACTGAGTTCTGCCGTGAAAGGGTAATGTTCCATTAAGATAGTGCAATGCCACATGTGTCTACATGGACTCTGTATGTACTCAAATGGGATTTTTTGCCACACCCTCCATATAGTCCCGAAATCGCTCCTTCAGACTTTTACCTTTTTTCACACCTGCAGCTACATATTGCTTGTCTTCCATTCTGCACAGGACGTCTGAAATGAAGTTGATCTGTTTTTGGACTTGTGGCCACCAAGTTTCTGAGCTGAAGGCTTTGAAAAACTACCAAAATGTTGGCAGAAAATCATAGATTTGGGTAGTGATTACTACCTGCACTAAGGGTACTGCTTTCATATTTTTTATTACTTTATTAATACTGTTTTTTAGTGCTAAACTTTCGTTACAACCAGCTATTTGAAAATTAATAAGTTGATTCATTTGAAATTGATCATCCCTTTACATCCGGTTATTATCTTAAGAAATCTGTTAGCATTAAAATAGGCTTAAGAAATTTGAGATAAGATTTTTTTTTATTTATTAATGTGAAAAATTTTAGCATCTTACTTTTTAATAAGTTATTGGAGTATTTTTTGCCTTATCACATGTAAGGTCTTGCTCATCTTATAGTAATTTGACTAGCATGCTTAATTTATCTAGGAAGAGAGATATTTTTTTTAATTTTATCGCATAAATAGTGTGACTAGTTTTAATATATCATGCATTGTAGTGATAATTACAGTCAGTGAAATTTTATGAACAGAGGTTCTCATTTTCTCTATTGTTCCAAATTTTGAGTTTCTGGAAATCTCTTCAAATAATTACGTCAGATGAGCCAGAAGAAATTGACAAATTATTGACAAAGTGACAGTATATAGCAAAAGTAACAACTGTAAATAACTCAAAAGATTGTGCAGAAATAAGGCAAACCCTCCTTAAGACACAAATATTGCAGATTACCCATATTATTCAGTACACTTAGTTCTTTAAATGGCATAATGAATAGCTCAGAACTCAACTGATCTTACCGTTCA
This sequence comes from Stegodyphus mimosarum, assembly GCA_000611955.2. Classification (NCBI taxonomy): domain Eukaryota; kingdom Metazoa; phylum Arthropoda; class Arachnida; order Araneae; family Eresidae; genus Stegodyphus; species Stegodyphus mimosarum. The sequence goes on along the minus strand of KK112077.1, from coordinate 541,968 downwards.
AACATGGCTGCTTATGTAGGTTTGCCCTACCTTCTGGAAACTCAAGGAAAAATCACTCCTAAAGCATCCAAAATTTACAGTCACCAAGTTGGTGAGATATTTCTAAATGTTGTCAGCTTGGTAATGAAAAATTATTGTCAGTGCATGCAAGAGAGTTTTCCTCTGTATTTGAGGCTCTATTGAGCTATTTTCACAATTTAAATATTATTGGACTGGCAGTTACAGGATCTGCAATTCCGTGCAGGAATTAAATACTTATATAGATGACTGTAAATTTAATTACACAATAATACTGCCTAAAATATAGCATAAATAAATAAAATATATATATCATTTTAATGATACACACACAACAACAAAAAAGAAAGAAAATGTACTAAAATGAATTCAAATAGTTTCATCAATGCTTAATTTTATATTTGACAGGCATTTTACACATAATTTGTTTCTAACTACTTTTGATATTTTAGAAAATTATTGCTAATTATTTGTAATATATTTTTAGAAATTAACAGTGCTTAACTTTTTACGTTTTTGAAAAAACATGTTGTCTACTTTTACACAGATGAAAATCAAACTTTAGCATTGACAAAGACTGTACCATATCAAGGTTTGCCGAAAGAACTTACTTCTTTGATTGGAGTTGACATTTTACCTAATCAGGAGGAATTAGTGAAAACTAGTTTGCTACAGGCTCAAGTCTGGGATGCTGTACAACACAAATTGCCTAAAAAGCTTGACATTTCAAGACCTCACTACAGATTTAGAAGAGAATATGGAATTCTTTATAAAAGGAAAGTGTAAGTAAGAATGTAATATTACTATGGATTTTTTTTAGACATACATATATGTGAATCGTTTCAAATTTAATATCTTTAAAAATTTTCTTTTCAACTGAGGATGATATAAAATGTGAGAAAAATTATTTTCTTGCCATTAAAAGTGCTGATTTGTGTGTAATGAGCTTAAGTGTACATCAACTGTATTCTTAACCCCTTCGCGCCGGGTAGCTCAAACGCGCGCTTATCGCGGAGGCCGGCAGTGTCTTACGCGAGCGTCCGTCCAGGGCCGGGGGCTTTTTTGCTATTAAGCCTAAATCCATGAAATTTCGGAAGTATCAACGCATTGTTTAATAATTCTCTATAGAGTATTTAAACGGCTTTATAGATATTTTTATATATACTTTAATTACCTTATTTCTTGTTTAAATGCATATTTTACACATTTTTTTTTCATTACTCACCATTTTATGACTTTTAACATTATACATCCGAAAACTAAATATATTACTTAAAATTCTCTTTCCGTATGAAAAATTTGAAAACAGGGATCTACACACAGTCCTACGTTACATTCCTTGCACTCGTAATAACTCATTTGCCGTTTTGGAGGATTTTTCCGGGAATGTGAACAAACGAAGCATCGTCGTCTCGTTTTCTTATCAGTCTCTTCTGAACAAAGTTTTGGAAAATGTCTTTCAGTTAATCTGAGCGGATTTAATGATTCTGCTGATCTTGGTGTGATATTAACATTGGTGCTTTTAGAGGAATACCGATAAATAATTTGATTAACTAAATTAAGCCGATAATTCAGGAGAGGATGATTTTTTTTACTTTTTTTGTTGAAAAGAGTATTGGCATTAAATACAGCCATATCCATGATATTGAAGAAAAGCTTCTTATACCATTTAAGAGTTTTTCTGAAAGATGGGTACTGAATAATGACGGAGCGGTAATTCCGAAAAATTTTCTATTGTGGATGACCATGGAGGAGTACTTGCTTTCGACGTACTCGGCATACATATGTCCGAAATGTCCTCATCATCATTAGATTCGCCAGATTCTTTATGATCAGAATATATCATAGTATCACTATCACTACTATCAGAATCTGTTTCAGAGTCAATATCTGAAATATTTTGCATCATTTCTGCTATTTCATGCTCTGTTAAATATTTTCAACGCTTCGACATTGCAACGGTAAAAACAGAAGGAATTTACGTCTAACAAGATCTAATTATTTTCTAAAAACTGAACTGCAAACCGAAATACCCAACGCTTTAGCGAAAATAAAACTTCTCTACTTACAATAAATAACTACCACGTGCGAATTTAAAGAGACGTCATAAAACACGCGATTCGGAAACATTTATTTCCCCTTTTGTTTATATAATCAAAAACACGTGTATGTGAGTCATGCTTCTCTCATTTCGAGTAGAAGGTCTAATGTACATGTATCTGAAACCATATGGACATACAGTGCCATCTTGTGGCAGAAATTATAGTTTTTAAAACGTTCCAGGACACTGGCACAAATACGTGACAGTCGGGACTAAAAGGGAAAACGCTCTGGCACGCCTGCGTGTCGGCCGGGAAGTGAGTGTGTTCGTTGCTGGCACGTAGACGTGACAATCGGCGCGAAGGGGTTAATGAAGAATTATTCTCAAAAGCAACGTGGCAGGCTCTTTAAAACCTTAATTAAGGAAATCACAACTTTTATATTTGAATGGAGAAAGTTTTAGAAATTTATACTTTCTAGTGGCATTGTCTTTTCATATTGCTGCAATTTATTAATATAATTTAAACTTCAAATTTGATAATATGTAATTTTAAACCTGCAGCAATTTACTTATTTTTTAGGCTTATAAAGTGAGAGATGTATTGTCAAAATGTTCTTTAAAAGAACTTACTGTTTTTTCTCTAATGCAGTGTTAGTTATTTGGAATGTATGGGATATATCGGAAGTATGGGATAATTATCATGTAACAGTAACATCATCAAACAGCTTCTGTCATAATCTATCTCTGGTTTCTGAAGCAGGGCAGGGATGATGGAGACCACAGCAGCATAAGTGCAGTGTTCACTGTTTCAGGTTTTATAGGCTGTCCACTGCAGCTGCTTAGAGTCTGTGCTTTGTGTACCTTCCTTCCATAGCAAATGTAGAGTCATTAGCAGGAAATGTGAAAAAATTACAATGCCGTCACTGGGACTGAAACCCTGGACCTCTCAATTATGCCTTGAGTATGCTTCTAATTATACCACAAAGCCATGTAGAAAGAAGGGAGAAAATATCTTAATACCCCCTTCTAAAGGGTGACTGGGAATTAGGTGACCCAGTTGACAGATCCTGGTAGTGACAAATTATCGTCCTCAACTCTAAAGTTTTGATTGCACTGCAGAGTCAGTCTTCTTCGATCAAGCATCTTCTTCTTCAATCAAATTATTTTGAAGCAGGAGATGTGAAAATTCTTCAATCAAATTATTTTGAAGCAGGAGATGTGAAAAATGTGCAGTGTCCTTGCCGGAACTCGGACCCTGAACCTCTCGAATGCATGTTGTGTATTCTTCCAATTACACCACGAAGGCAAGTGGAAAGAAGGGAGAAAATACCTTAAAAGGAAAGAAAGTGTTCATAGTGGCCAGGAATTTGGTCCTCCATGTTAGATTTGTTACTCAAGGGAAACCTTCTTAGTTGTAGACCTTTGTATGCATCTCTACCCTTTAAAAAAAATTCTGTTTGAAATTTGCAGAATAATCAAATGTTAAATGCATTCTAATGTTGTTGTTAATGTATTAACTCTTTTGCCGTCATCTCCTTTTCTCTCTACAGCTATCACTTTCCATCCGTTCACAGTGGATGAATGTAAATGAGTATGAAATGAAATTATAAGGAAATAAAACATGATTATTATTTTGAAAAATATATACATATTGTACTTACATTTTTCTTGAATAGATAACTCTGTTTCTTTATAAATGTTTTCCAGTGTGATAAACACTAAAACATGGGGTAATACATAATCCTACATCACATTCTTTACAATAGTATCACATTTCTTTGTGCACTTTTTTCCGTAACAATGTTTTTCTGCAACAAATGTAATACTTTCTTCATGGTTCTTTCTGATTTGCATTAGGTGGAATGTGGTCTATAGAGTGCCTTTCGGTAAGATGTGATACATCACAGCTGCTCAGACGGTTGCTCTTTCTCTCTCTTTCTTTGCATTTGTTGTTGGCTTGTAATATTTATAAACAGTTTTGTCTACAAAATCTCGAAATATTTTTATATAATATCTCTGCTTATTTCTCACAGCAGGATAATTTGATAGCATCTTATCCAAGTGGTCCACTTCTCCCATTTTGTTGTTGTAATCTATTACAATTATTGGTTTTTTACAGTTCCTTTCCTTGTTTCAATATCAGTCATCAAGTTATTATGGATTGTACTCATCAAACATATATCCTTCTCGTCTTTCCACTTCATAACAAGAACTTTTCCCCTTTGAAAAGCAACCATCTCATTTTTCGTTCAGTTTCACTGACTGTAAGGGAGCCATGTCTTTTCTGTTCAGTTTTATGGCACCAAATACATCAGTTTTGTTCTTTTCTAATATATCTGACAACTCTGGACTATTATAAAAATTATATGAAGTTAAGCAATAACCTTTTCCTGATAGAGGGTTTGCTAAAGATAATACTTCCTTTGTCCACATAGATGTATTTTGGGGAAACACTTAGATCTGTATTTTTTTCCAGTATAAATGATAAAGTCTAAACATAACTAGCATCTGATTCACACAGTTCAAAAAAATTCATTCCAAATATAGCACGTTTTAAAGGTAGATATTGGATCCAGATCAGATGGCCCTTGTACAAAAGTAAGCTTTCATCAACGCATATATCCCTCATAGGAATATAAACACTAGAGAACTTTTCCCTGAGGCATTCTGTAACATTCCACATTTTGTTTTTTTTTTAACTTTAAATTTTTAACATTATTTGAAGTTGCTTCATTGTTTGAAAAATTGTAAAAATTTCATAAGAAGAGAGAAAATCTTTTTTCTGTTATAACTTTGGAGAAATGGTGTCGCAATAAAGTGTTTTTTTGGACCAGTACCATTTAATTCTTGGTTTTTTTACATTGCCTTGTAATAAAATCAGACTTAAAGTTACCCTTATTTTTTCCTCATCTTCCTTCCACTTGTGCACATGAGAATTTTCTTTCAGAATGTTGCTGCTAATGAACTTTTGTTAGTGATGATTCATTTCTTCGGTGGTAAATGTTTAAAAGTTTTAAAATGTAGAAGAGCGCTCGAAGTAAAAGGCTGCCCTGCGGAAGTTTCACTTGAACACACTAGATGCGTTACGGATGACGAAGAGGTTAAAGTATGCAGAAGTTGTGTTGCTTTCATTCTAATTTTTTTTCCTCCCCTATGGAAGATCCAGTGTGAACATCCTATATATTATTAGCACTAGAATATTGCATCTGTAAGTTCTGAATGGTATTTGGTTATTCTTACTTTGGTTTATTTGAATTATGGCTACAATGCTAAAGGAGAAGGAGCCTTATTGGAGAACCTTTATAAGGGAAACATGGTTTGTATTTACATTACACATGGGGAAAACTACAAACAGTCATATGTAATCAGCCCATTTGCTGGAATATGAACTTGTATCAAACTACCAGTATTCTCTGATTTTATTGCTGCGGCTGGTGATCTCTAACTTTGGCGCCAGTGCTTAATTTGATACATTCATGTTTTGCATTTTCTAGTCTTTGTATTGTTAAATCTATTTTAAGTAACTACTCCTGCTGTGTATTTCTTATAGTGATCATAAAAAGTGGCACCTGGCGAAATATCATCAATTGTTGATCCTAAACAAATATTTCCAGCTGTAAAATTTCTCAAAATAACTTCTCTGAAATTAGTTTCAGCACTCTGAATAAGAGGGATTTGGTGATAGAAAACCCAAATTTTTAATATTTTCTTTGCAGATTGGTAAATCTGTACAGTGAACTGCTCATTATGGTTTCATGAATTAAGTTTAATGTATTGAAAAATTTAATTCAAAATGTTCTATTTCTTAAGTTCAAAATTTGTGAAGATTTCTGACAGGGAACTGATTAATTTTGATTGCTTTCAATGCTTAATTTTAAACAATTTTGATAGATTTTTCACATATTTAAGGAGAAACTCAAGACATTTATATTAATTTATTAAACCAAACTTTTCATGTATAATGTATTAAGGCATAATAAATATTTGTTTATGTGGTGTTTTTCTCCTAAGGAGACCATATAAAAATTAGGTTATGTATTCACAGACTGAGGTTCCCATATAGCTCTTTATCTTATTTCGAGAAATTTTGAATGTGGAAGTATATATTTAGGACCAAAATTTAAGAAAATAGTGTTATTGTAATGTATTAATAAGTCATGCATTAATGCATAATAATACACAGTCCAGTCACATTAATGTGACCACCACGTACTTTCCATGTCAGAGTTAAATAACCAATCACAGAAGGCAGGTGGCAGCACAGTGCAGTTGAGCGTATATAAAGGGTGTGTGAGGGCTTCGGAAAACATTTCAATCGTTGGCGTAATGCAGAAACGAAGCGATTTATCCGACTTCCAAAAGGGCATTATCATTGGCTTTCGGGCCAAGGGTGGAAGCATTTCCGAAACGGCTGAGTTTGTGAACTGTTCGCGTGCCGCCGTGGTAAAAGTGTACCGTGCATGGCAAAATGGGACTGTCCAAAATCAGCGACGTGGCAAATGTGGTGCACCACGGGCCATAGATGACAGAGGCGAACGACGGTTGCGGAGATGCGTTCGGGCAGATAGACGGGCTACCGTTGAGCAACTGACCACCAAAATGAACCAAGGGGCTACCAAAAGTGTCTCCCAAAGTACTATTCAGCGAACATTGCTGCGTCTGGGCCTCCGAAGCAGACGCCTGGTTCGTGCACCTATGCTGACTGCTGTTCATCGACGGCGAAGGCTAGAATTTGCACGCCAGTACAGCAGCTGGACGTCCACTGAGTGGCGACAGGTTGCGTTTTCGGATGAATCGCGTTTTATGCTCCATCGGACAGATGGACGTTGGCGTATAAGGCGTGAAACCTCTGAAAGGAACCACCCTGCAACCATTGCTGGAACGGTCCAAGCTGGAGGCGGGAGCATTATGGTCTGGGGAATGTTTTCCTGGCATTCTCTAGGTTCACTGATCATTGTGGAAGGCACAATGGATCAATACAAGTACGCATCTGTCCTTGCGGACCATGTTCACCCCTACATGCGCATTGTTTTTCCTCAGGATGATGGCATCTTCCAGCAGGACAATGCGAGGTGCCATACAGCTGCCAGTGTACGTGCGTGAATCAGAATCAGTATTCACCTACATTACACGTAAGGCTACCTTTTTCCTCTTTAAAATGCCCTTCTGAAAAACTATATATTTTGAAAAACTGTTATAAGCATAGCCTGATATACCTATAATATATTGCATATTCCTTTACTTTTATATTAGAAAAAATATTTGCAATAATTCCTTGTGTCTGAAAGTAATGAATTCGAAGATCTGTCATGTCTGCCATGTTGGCTTCCTTTCTAAAGCTCATAATAATTTCATGTGTAGCTATACTGATATATCAACAGGTATATCAAACATCATTAATAATGTAATCACATCAAGTACATAAATATTGGGTTGGAGGAAAAGTTCTGTCGTATTTTAAATAGGCAGGTGATTTTTCTTGTAAATTAAAAAAAAATCTGTCTAGTGAGTCAATCGGATTTTTTTTGTTTTTTTAGCTGCTGTATAATATAAAAGGCGCCCTTTTTTACCGTTCATCATTTACTTGTGATATTTAAAGTGAAAAACATGTCAGTAGATAAAGTGCATTTATGACACTGCATTTTATATGAGTTCCAAAAAGGAAGCAACGCATCGGTTGCATGTGAAAATTTGTGTGCGGTATTTGGAAAAGATATTGTAAATGTTCGTACTTGTCAAAGATAGTTTAGCAAATTTCGTTCCGGGAATCTGAGCCTCAAAGAAAGTGATCGATCTGGACGACCATCCAAGATCAATAATTATGTTTTGCGATCCATGTTTGAAAATAATCCACATTTAACAAGTCGAGAAATTGCAGAAGAGTTTGGCATTCATCATACAACTGTTCGAGATCACATTAAATCTCTTGGGTTTGTGTTAAAGCAAAGTATTTGGGTTCCACATGAATTAACGGAAAAGAATTTGTCTGATGGTGTAAGAATGTGTTCATCACATCTGATTAGACACAATGTGGAGCCTTTTTTGGACAAGCTGGTTACTGGAGATGAAAAGTGGATTCTTTACGAGAATATTAAGAGAAAAAAATCTTACTGCAAACCAGGAACATCATCAGCAACAGTTCCAAAACCAAGTGTCCATCAACAAAAAGTACTGCTTTGTTTGTGGTGGGACAAGAAAGGTCCAGTGTACTACGACTTGCTGAAACAGGGAAAAACCATCAACGCGGATCTGTACTGCAATCAGCTGGATCATTTGAATGCAGCTATCAAAGAAAAAAGGCCAGTATTAGCGTCCAGAAAAGGAATAGTGTTCCACCACGATAACGCTCGCCCGCATACTGCAATGGTGACACAACAAAAACTGAATGCGTTAGGATGGGAAGTCCTTAGTCACCCACAGTATTCACCTGACATTGCACCATCTGATTATTACCTGTTCAAGTCTCTGCAAAATTATCTAACAGGAAAAAAATTCAAGTCTTTTGAAAGTGTTTCTAAGGCAGTTGCTGACTATTTTAATTCCAAGGATGAGAACTTCTACAAAACAGGATTTCACAGGTTACCTGAAAGATGGCAACAGGTTGTAACAAATAACGGAGCATATATAATTGATTAATATTAAACACATATTTTTATAAATGAATTCAAATGTTTTCTTTAAAATACGACAGAACTTTCCCTCCAACCCAATATATTAGAGTTTAATTAGTAAAATAATAACTGTAATGCATTATCAATGTCATATGCTGCATGTTACATTTACAGTGTATTTCTCTCTTTTTCATTCTCTCTTTGTATGAAAGAGGATTCTGATGTTCCAGCATAATTCTCAAGCAGTGATAAAGTAGTGAAAAATAATGGTCCTGTACTGTATCATATGCACTCTGAAAGACATTCACAGCAATGGAACAAGGACAGATCATTGCAATGGAACATCTGTCTGAATTGTGCATGTGTACTTATGCTGATGGTTGGATTTATCACTGATAAAATTGCACTGGAAGAATTCATATTAATGTATTCACTTTGTAAAGGCCCATTCTACTTTAAAATACATTTAATAGTCTATAAACCAATCATTTCTGTAATTAAAAAAAAAAAGAAAAGGATCCACTATAAATTGCTGTACCTGATATCATGTATATTGAATCGATAATATAACTTACAATTTTATTTCAAGTTAACATAGTTAGACCATTTAATTATTTATAAAACACTTTGGTATTTAAGTATTGGCGTAACCACTTTAGTGCAGTTTAATGATTTTTTACAGGAAGAAAAGAAAGATGATTGATAAATGAAAAAAAATGTATACATACATATTTTATGTATTTATCTCAAAAATCAATCAATAAACCTACTTACAAGTGAATCCCCCTCTCCAGTAGAATTTTTGGGGCAATCACTTTAAGAATTTATTCAAAGCAGTTTTTTTCTTTAGCGATTTTATAGAAAAATAGTGTATTGTTGCAAAAGTTTTACTACTGTTTCTTCTACTGCAGTAAAATATCACAAGTACATGCTTTAAAATTGAGTTTAAATAAAAAAAAATCGCAATTTGCAAAGTGATAAACTGCTAGTATTGGAGTATAGCATAAAGAATATATATGAAAATGTTAATGTTGCGTATTAGAACTGATTAATTATTATGTGCAAGGTTGTTAAGAGTTTGGCACATCTTGAAAATTTAGTGACATTTACTATGGTATGTGCATTAATGCATAAGTACCACACTTTTAATATATCATATTTGTACGTGTAAGATCATTTGATATGCATGTTTTTTTTTTCCATTTAAAATATCTTAAAAAGGTCATTTTGTGTGTGAGGTTATCTGATACTCACTGTGTGTATGATATATATATATATGTGTGTGTGTGTGTGTGTGTGTGTGTGCATTTCTAAATATTTTAGATATTGTTTCAAATTTTATATTGTTTTTAGATCAAGTCTGCTTGAAAAACTCACATACTTGTGTGATTGTGCGACTGGGAAATATGCTGCTTCATTACAACGGAATAAAATATTAGATACTCTTGGTGAGGTAGCTGTACAAAGAGGTTTGTCTGAATTTTGAAAATTAGAATTGTACATCTATAGTGCAGTATTATTTAAATATTATAGGAATAATTTAGCATTATGATTAAATTAAAAATAGACATTTGTATTGTCATCTCTATCATATTCACTTTTATTTTAATAATTTTCTTTGGAATACAAGCAAAAGGGTTGGTAAGAGGCTTTAATGCATTTGCTTGCAATCCTGTTTCAGAAATGATCAAAACTGGAAATTGGAGATAAAATCACTTATTTATAGTTGCTACTGCATCTGTAGCAATCCAACAGAAGCTGCTACTGAATCAGATGTTTAGAACATTCTTCTCTTAAAGATTAATTGTCATAAATTTTGAGCTACTTTATTTCACATTGGATTATTTTAAATGTGAAAATACATTCCTTTTATGAAAAGCTGTTTCAGTGGGTATGTAGAAAGGGAGTATACCTACTCCCTTTTGAAATATGAATTTAGTTGAAATGCAACATTAGATGAATGCTGAAGATGATGGAAAATGACAGATGCATATATTTTTATTTTGATCACTGGTTGATCAGTTTTTAGCTTTCCAAATACTTTTGGATAATGCAATTGAAATAATTAGTGTAGAATACTTATCCAAATAATCAGCTATCATTTATCCAAATAATCCAAATAATCAGCTATCATTTTAGCCCTGCTTGTATTTTATCACAGCATAAAATACAACCAGGGCTGTCAATCAATTCAAAATCAATGAGAAATAAGCCTGTAATCTACCCTGGCTATCAAAAGTCTGAATTCATCAACAGCAGCATGTCTGTAAAAGCAGCAAACTCAGGACCACAGGATTCATACTAAGAATTTTCCTAGTCTTTCTGCTCTATATTTTCAGTTACTCCATTTAAGTTAAATTCATTATGAGCTTCATGGAAGCTAATGGTGTTATTAGACTTCCACATGTCCATGACTTGTTCTTCGGAAGGAAGTCACCTGGTTGGTTTCTTTACCATCTATTGCACAATATGAGGGAACATATTGAAAAGTGTCTCAGATTTTCTATTAAGTCTTTAATGCATTGACCTTTGGCCTTGATTTTTACAATGTCTGGAAAGTAGAATTTTAATCCAAAAAATTTTCTGCTTTTAGAAAAGCAGCATAATGCAAAATAAGTTGTTCGACTATTACAAATATAAAGCTGACCACTGAATTGAATGGTCAAATTTCCAATGGAAAAGTAAAACATTTCATAAGAAATATCACCTTCATTTCTCTGTAATAATGATACAGTAAGCAACAGCAACTCAGTTTGAGAAAAATGATGATATATCTGGTAACAGGTCTTTCATGTTGGCTCATATTATTAAGTCTATATTCATAGGAAGTCCAAATAATCAAAATATTACATATATTAATAGCCTAGGCATACATCCTTTTTAAATGTCACATATATTTGGCATTAATATGCATCTGTCTTGTATATATGAAGTGCATTCTATATAAATTTAGATGAAAAGTCAATTTGTGCTTATTTCATTTGCAGACCGCAAATAATAAGCACAAGATTGCAAAACTTTCCTCCTTCTTCGAATTTATCACTGAGCAAATCTGATTCTTTGAAGTGATATGGCTTTCAGAACAATATATTTAAAAGTGCCCAATTAGCATTTTTGCTTTATTTAGGTTGTTGACTTCATGGAAGTAGATACCTTTTGGATATTTTACTGCTTAATTCTTTGCATGAAAGCTTGGAATTCTCTTCTTGCTGTACAACTCACAACTCTTCACGTAATTTTGAATTATATCTCAAGATTGAGAAGTCATTTATGTAAATTGCCTTTTGCATCATTCTCATATTTAATTCCTCATATTTCATTCTTTTAAAACACTCTTTTCTAATTGGTGTACAATTAAAATTATTATGAAATAAAATGAGGTAATAATCCAAGAAAACTGGTAAACATTTAGTCCATTTTTTACTTTATAAACTATATATTTTTTAAGTAAAAAAAAAAAAAGTTCACTCATTATGTGTATATGTATATATACACTGTGCAAAAATTAAGGACGAAGTCGAAAAATTAGCATATCAGCTGAACGAAGAGGCAGAGCGGACAGAAAGACCAATCAGGAGATTAAGTAAGGTGATGTACGGTAGCACATGCGCAGATATGCAGGTAGACGTAATGGGGGAGTGTCTGAGTAGTATAAAGCATGTTGTCGGTGTAAGATCAGTATTTCTGGCAAAGAGATTGCACGCCGTATAGCAGTTAAAATCACACCGAGTTGCTGCCTCAGCGAGAAATGGCGAATAATCAATCTGTCAGACGACATTTGGATGCTTTTACCCGAGGTCGAATCATTGGGAAGTTGGAGGAAGGCCGCAGTGGGACAAGTGTGGCTGCAGAGTTCGGAATTGCTCACAGCATCGTTTCACGACTTTGGAGACAATTTCAAACTACAGGAACAGCTATCCGGGGGTTTAGTAGTGGTCGTCCACGAGGAACCACACCCGCAGATGACCGGTATATTGCCTTACAGGCCAGAAGAAACAGGCGGCAGACAGCGGGAGAAATCGCTAGACACACGACACAGGCGACTGGACGACCGATATCGCGTTTTACCGTGGCCAGAAGACTGCACGGTGGTGGTCTGTTTGCACGACGCCCTGTACGGTGTGTACCTCTAACGCCTGCCCATCGGAGAAGGCGTTCTCTGTGGTGCCGGGAACACCGGAATTGGAGAGACAATGAATGGGGACGAGTACTCTTTACAGATGAGAGCAGATTTAGTCTGAGTTGCGATTCTAGACACATACACATCTGGACAGAGCGGGGAACACGCAATAACCCCTTCAACATCATCAAAAGGGACTGTTTTGGAGGTCGCGGAGTTCTCGTTCGAGCAGACATAATGCTTGGTAGCCGGACCGACCTTCATATCTCCCAAGGAGGTTCGTCACCTGGGACTGCTATTGTAACGAGGTTCTTCTTCCTTACATGCGTCTTTTCACAAGGGCTATGGGTCCTCAGTTCCTCTTCATGGACGACAACGCTCCACCTCATCGCACAGTTACTGTCGAAGAGCTGTTGGAGAGTGAAGATATTGAACACATGGATTGGTCGGCAAGGTCTCTGGATCTAAATCCCGTCAAGCATGTACGGAACTTACTAGGGAGACCCGTGGCAGCACGTAACTTATCGCCAGTAACGATTCCGAAACTGCAATTGGTGCTACGAGAGGAACGAGCAGCAGTGTCTCAACAGCTCATTAGCAACCACATATCCAGCATGCACAAATGATATGAAACCTGCCTAGCAGTCATATCCCCTATTAAAGACCGGATGTTTCTTGCTGGACACCCATCACAGGGATGTTTCGGCCTTCAGTCGCATTGCGCTCCATGCTACGTTTTCAATAAAGCTTCTTTTTATCCCTCTGATTTCTCTTTTAGTAAGTGTTGCTTACATTACTCATGTCCTTACGTATTGGGGATCTTACGGTATTAAATGTGTTGATTTGGAAAGCTTTTGTACAAAGTTATATTGAAAAAACTGTCTCGTCCTTAATTTTTGCACACCAGTATACATGGTCTGGATCACAAATTTTATTGTAAAGTTATTGGATCTTGAATATGAAAACTTGCTTAGTAAAGGAATTTTTTTAAACTGTGCAAATATTGAATCAGGTGAAAAAAAAATGTGAGCATACTAAAATAAGTAAAATCAGAGGTTAGTGATATCTTTTGATGTATAATGTGTATTACATTTTGAGTACATTAAATGTAATGATCTGAAATCTGAAAATTATGCGATTTCTTGTGAGTTAACAATTGTAGACCAGTTTTTTTTTTTTTTTTTTTTTTTTTTTTTTTTGTATAGGTGATTTGGTGGTATTTGAAGCAATTAATTTTTATGTGTTTATGAAAAGTTAGATTTTGTGATTCAAATATAGCTTTTCTATTTATGAATTTTGAAAATATTTAAAATTAGCTGTATATTCAGAGACTGAATAAGGATATTAAACATACTGAATTAAACGTAATCATTTATCTAAAAATATATGTAGCAAAAGAATACTTTACATATTTTTATGTAAAAATTAAAAATTTAACGTATGTGGTTAATGGCTTAATTTAAAAAAACTAGGCATCGGTAAATAAATAAATGCTTATTATAAATTATTTTAATTGTTACTTTACTTTTCTTGCAACTTTTCCTCTTCACTGTGTATATTTTACTGCAAGTTTATTTCAACTTAACACTAGAACCGTGGCAGTTTTGGTATACCTAAAACCGCGGGCTGTGTCAAATTGACCCCAATTATTTAAAACCAGTGTTGTTATGCTAAAAGTATGCTGTAATTATTTAACAATGACATTTATTCATTTTTAAAATTAAATTGTTATAATAATAAATGATAAAAAATAATAAGATATTACAATATGGAATACTGTATACCAGACATGGCCAAACTGTGGCTCGTGAGCTGCATGCGGCTCTTGGACGGCTTGACTGCGGCTCGCGAGCTACTTGCAAACTTTCCCATCTGAAATGCGACTTGTTTTGAATAAATATAGTTCAGATTTTTTAGTACAAATGGAATTTGAAGTAGAAATCAGGTAGTGTCACATTTCTTTATTAATCGCTAATTTAATTTCTGTTATTATGTATGTAAAAATTTGATAGATTTTAAACTGTCCGCTGCTGGTCTATCGCCAGAACAGCAAATGCGTAAAATTACAAATAATTCCATTTCTGCTAATTACTATTCCGGTTATGTTACTTTTTGAACAGGTAATGGTCATCGGAATGCGCTATTAAGAAATTAATTTAAAACACAATGCTAATATATTTATTTAATTATTCTGCCTAATATTTTTTCTCTCAAGTTAATTTTACTTCAGGTAGTATCTGTTTACATTCCTATGTCATTCCAATGTTCACAACAGTTTGATCCACCTGGATGAAATGCTATTCGTGTTAAGGTACTACTCTTATCCAGTTCTTGAATGGCATGAGTAACTGATGAAGAAACCTGTTTCGCTTTGCAATCCATATAGAGCTCTTTTAACCTGTCAAAGAGTTGCATGAGAATTTTTACATTTGGTGGAGTGAACCTTCAGCCTCTTACTTGGTTGGGACATTTGTCTCAATGGTAATCCTAGGCAGAGATCATAATTTCTTTCACCAATGGTTGTGCATGCTGAAATATTTAGAGGTCATGGGAAGAATCACTGGTTTGATTACAATTTAAATTTTAGTCAAAATGTTTATAGAGTCATTACATTATTTGGAAGCAGGAGATGTGAAAAGTGAGCAATGCCCTCGCAGGGATCCGAACCACGGACCTCTCCAATACATGCCAGGCATCCTGACCACTACATCATGGAGGTGGGAGAAATACCTTATATAATCCCCCTTTTAAAGGGCGACTGGGGATTAGGGGACCTAATCGCCAAATCCTGGTGGTGGAGAATCATCACCCACTATCTTTTTAGTTCAGGTGCCATTGTAGAGATATTAGGTATTTTGAAGCAGGAGAGGTGGAAAATGAGCAATCTCTTCTCTGGGACTCGCAAAACGAACCTCTCGAATACGCGTCAAGCGTGCTGACCACTACACCACTAAGACATGCAAAGAAGGCGTGAGAAACACCTTTATGTTTAATTCCCATTTTATTAAATATTGTTATTCCAGAAAGAGATCTTTCACCTTAATCATCAAATTTTTATAACGGTACATCAAGCAATGAAGGATCAACAGAATACAAACGTCTCTCTTCTCCAAAGTTTCTGTCAAAATCAGGATATTGATATTGGTGAAATCTCTTTAGCTTGTGATATTTTCTCATATTTTTCGATTTCTTGTTTGCTGATCTTCTTTCTTTCTACCTTGCACTAGGTTACAGGCATTTTGCTGCACTAGATTAGTCGCCGGTAGATATCGCACTAGGTTAGAGGCATTTTGTGGCCAACTTATATCTAAAATTTTTTGCCACTTAGTACTTGGGCAGCTGCAGCGGTTGCCCTGGCTCTTATGTGAGCATTACCTTTCTTTTAATCTGTTGATATGTTTTGTCTTCCTAATTTTTGATCATCATGTATGTCTGACATGTCCTTCATGAAAGCGTAGTAGCCAAACGAAAAGTTGAACAACGATCCATTGCTTGATCACTACAAATTTCAGGCAATAATATGAAATTTTACTCCCGTAAAAGTTTATTTCTAAAGTCTGATCTTTTACTTTCTAAAGTATCCTCTGCCTACAGACTCCATTTGAGATTTATTTTCTGTACACAGGTCAGATAACCCAATGGAAAGTTGTATTCTGTAACCGTTAGGCTGACAATAATTTATTTTAAACTTCCTTTTGAGTTATTTTACTTAGAAATTCAAGATGAGATGGTAAGTCATTTGATCACCTTTATGGGTCCAACAGTTAGAATATGGTGGATCCGTACACTTATTTGGCAAGAGCTTAGGTACTGAACTAATGTGCAGACATCTGCCATGTTGCAAAAGGCCTCTACAATGAACATCTATGCATGTCCATAGAAATATGAAAAGTTAAGCATTCATGCTATATCTGCATTTGCGAAATAAGTTCATTATAGTAATGACAGCTATGTTTTCTTTCTGTAATATAGTTTTGATTTCCCATGTATTTGAAAAACGGATAAAAATTAAGCAGCCACGTTGCAGAGTTCGGCTGGCAGGCAGATGGAATATGTGCTCGATGTAGCATTCCGGCATGAAGTACTAGATTTATGAACAATAGGTTATGTATGCCAGAATTATTGTAACGATTCAAGAGGTGTTTTTGAGAATTTTCATTGATGTGTATGAACTTCGTTATCTGTGTCCAAAATCATTAGGACAATTTGAGAGATAGTTTCAAGAATTTTCAAAGCTGCACATAAACTTCATTATCTGTGTCCAAAATTATTGGGTCAATTTGAGAATTTTCAATGATGCTCGTGAACTTCATTATCTATGTCCAAAATTATCAGGACAATTTGAGAGATAGTTTCAAGAATTTTCAAAGCTGCACATGAACTTCGTTATCTGTGTCCAAAATTATTGGGTCAATTTGAGAATTTTCAATGATGCTCATGAACTTCATTATCTATGTCCAAAATTATCAGGACAATTTGAGAGATAGTTTCAAGAATTTTCAAAGCTGCACATGAACTTCGTTCTGTGTCCAAAATTATTGGGGCAATTTGAGAATTTTCAATGATGCTCATGAACTTCATTATCTATGTCCAAAATTATCGGGACGACTCGAGAGATAGTTTTGAGGATTTTCAACGATGTGCAGTGTACTGATTACTAAGAAGTTCTGGCAGATTCTGTTGGATATCCCACTGAAATATTGTATTAGTCAGGGCCGTCATGAGAGATATTTATTATTCAAACACCACTGAAATTGCAATCATATTTTTGGTGATTTCTTCTATACTGGGCATTAATAAAAGTAGTTATTCCAAAGTTTTGAGAAAAAATGTTTAACTGTTTCTTAGATTAGGATCCAAAGATTCAAATGATCTCAATATGTTGCTCCTTATATTAATTGTATGGAGAAACAAATTTACTTTTTAAGGAAAAACCTAAACAAATTAACTTATTTTTAAAGAAATAGTCTTTCTCGAATAACAGTAATGTTCATTGCAATTTTCTGCAATGCACATTGATGCGTATCATTTAATTTATCCTTTCTAAAAGGACTGCTCATGAGTTAAAGAAAACACTCAATTTCCTTTTAAATAATAATTTGTAATTAAAGAAAATTTTTTTTATGCAATTGTAGACCAATGAATATTTTTCCAATTCATTTTACTTCTGCTAAAATAAAATGTTGCTAATCATAAACGGACAGGTATGAAGGAAATCAGGAAATATTTGGTTTCTCTAAATCAAGAAAAAACACTTAGTTGCCCAGTATAAGAGTTACAAATCTTTATTTTCTTGGAAGTTAACATGATGAACACAAAACAGTAGATATAAGATGTATTTATTCATATTTATATGTAATTATGTTAATCACATATTCATTAATTTACTTCTTTGCATTCAAAATCTATCTTATTATTTATAAAATGAAACAAATTTGGAATTGCAGCTCTTGAACTTTCATAAAATCTGTCATGCGGCTCTCATCGTCGTGAAGTTTGGCCATCCCTATTGTATACAGTTAGTAAAATATACAGACAACTTTATAGAAATATTTAGTTTCTTACCAATCAAGATTTCCTACATGGTTCATGTACATTTTGGGCAACTTCTTTTTATATATTTTGAACACTTTCCACATATCTGTATTTTACAGTCAGAACAAGTATCTACAGTTTTGTTTCTACACTTGAAAGCCTGGCAAAGAACCTTTTTTTTGCATCTGCGCAGATTCTTCAGTAGTATCCGCTTTTGTCTGTGTATTGGACTTGTACTTTCTTTTGTAAATATATGCACTACACGACTTTTCAATGAGTTGTGAAGATATTCTCTCATCGTAAGTTTTTTTCCAGTAACTTCTTTGTATAAAATCCGTGAATTAATCCCTACAAAATCAAGAATATTGTAGAATACATGAACCGGCTACCTCCTTGATCTAGCCTTCACAGAATATTTCTGAGCCGTTTGGTCAGCAATGTCGACACCAAATTTTGTTGAGTTATAAAATGATATTGTTTCTGAAAGCTTTTTTGGGTGATTATTGTTAATATCAACTATGGGATGAAGGGATCTCAATAATAAGACATTTTTGATGGTTTTTCCCTGATAAACTGTCAAAGTTATATTATCATGCTCCAGTAACTTTTTTCACAAATTGAGGTACTTCTTTCTCATTTCATTTCATCATTCCAGTTAAACTAGTGTTCTTCATTTTGAACATGAAGATTTAGTGGGACAGATTTAGTGTAGCGAAAAAATTATCTGTAGTGATATTTCTGCCTTTATTTTCAAAGGT
This sequence comes from Stegodyphus mimosarum, assembly GCA_000611955.2. Taxonomy (NCBI): domain Eukaryota; kingdom Metazoa; phylum Arthropoda; class Arachnida; order Araneae; family Eresidae; genus Stegodyphus; species Stegodyphus mimosarum. The sequence goes on along the minus strand of KK112077.1, from coordinate 522,885 downwards.
TCTATCAAACGCAAAACAACATATTCGGAGAGAGATAGGTTTTCAGGATGTTCCTCATCTTTACCCAAATATGGAAAACCATTGAGCATGTATTTACTATCAACATCAGTGGGAAGCCAGAACTTGATACCAAATTTATCTGATTTACTTGGCATATATTGCGTGAAACGACATCTGGCTTTAGACGGAAACAGCTGTTCATCAATAGTTATATATGATCCTGGTTTACAGCAAGTTATCAAATTTTCAATAAATTTCTTCCAAACTTCAGAAATGAAACAGAATTTATCTGTTTGAAGGTGTTCAGATCGTGTAGTTTTTTGGTCGAATCACAGAAATTTCACAAGTTCTCTGAATCTATCTCACACCATAGTATCATGGAAAAAAAGGTGTATTCGTAACAACAGACCACAGACTGTCAAGCTGTCGATTATTTACACCATATATACCTCAAGCATGCAAAATTGATATAAAAGCATCTAGTTCGTCTAAAGTTGTTGACCATTCATTTTTTCCCAGTTGCCGGTGAGCTTCTTCCTCTGTATAATATTTGATATGACGAAGCATAGGCTCATCTATAAGTAGCCTCCATGAACTAATTGCATAGCCATTTTCAATATTTCACTTTGCATAACTGGTTGGGCCACTCTTTTCTTTGAAGACATTATGTTCAGCAGTTCTTCCACGTGTACAACTTCCAGAGGTGATGCTTTCCCAACACATTCCATCATTTGTAACAAAAGTCCCAGAGTTCATTTCATCTGGATTTGAATCTGATAACTTTTTACATTTATTTACACATTTTTCTTTCTTTCCAGAAGTGGTTTTTCTGCTAGTACATTGTACAGGAAAATTAGATACGGTATCTTCATCCGAGGAAATATTTTCTTCATCTGGAGGCACATATTCATCATCACTGAAAGCAATTTCTTCATTATTATCGTTTTCGTATTCATTTTCAGATAATTTTCGCATATATTCTAGGGCCTCACTAACTGTTAATTTACGCATATTTCTTCCAGCCATTTTCACCTAAGATCAATTTTATCTCCACGTCTAAACGAGGTGGAAAAAATCGAACAGACTGGTACACTCAGCTATCTCCAAGGTAATGCGAACAACCAGTTATGCAGTCATAAAGAACCAGATGTGCGCCCGTTAGACTAACACATTGGCTATAGTATTGCACCACATTCCTTTCAATAGGCCAAAACAAAAAACATTGGAGAGAAAACATTCCTTGAATATGCTACCCAGAGGCATTTTCCCCATACGGAATGATAACGGGAGGGCCCTCTGCAACACTGGCTACTACTACTACAACAAAATTCTCAGCTGCTGTTCTGTTATCAGTAACAATCTACTGGCCTTGAAGTATTGTTCTCCTTACATCTGGGAAATGGAAAGAGGACTGAAAAAGCTTTTTCCATTCCAGGAAACATTGAATTGCAAATTTAGTACTTGTGATTATAATGGGGTCAAAATGACCCATTCTGCGGTTTTAGGTATAAGTATTAAAAACAAAAAAAATGGTAAGTATTTAACATATCATATTTTCACAGATTATTATTGGTATAAAAAGAAATTTTTTTCAATTCCATTAGTAACTTTTTGAGAAAATCGGAAACAAAATTGCTTTTGGGTCAAAATGACCCTACCCACGGTTCTAGTGTTAATCCTGTTTTCTTGACTGCATAAAGTTTGATATGCTTCTTATATCATGATTAAATGATCAAATCTAGCCAAATCATGAGATTTTTCTTCCGAGATTTTGATTTTACTTAATTATTTTTCTTTTAAAAATTTGAAAGAATTTTATTCTAAAATTTGCTGCATATTTTTGTATATTCAATGTATATGAGAATAAATATATTTAAATATATTGAAATTCTTACACAATTTCTTTCCCATAATGGATCTCATAATTTGTGATTAAGAATGTCAAAAAGTATACCCTTTTAATATGTAACTTCAATTCTCAGAATAGTCTAAGACATTAGGATTAATGTTGCTAGTTGGTAAATGTTATAACATATCTCATAAAATTTTGAAGGTTCTACTATAATAATTAGAATAATAAAACTACTGTGTTTGTTTTATATAAATTAAATAGAATTTTTCTGAAAGTGCTGATCATAGGCAAAATTTTGAAAAAATTTCTGGATGATGAGATCTGCCTCTAATGATTAGACTCAATAATTTTCGAACTTAATTATTAGTGCAACCACCTTGATGCAGTTTGGGGATTTTCTACAGTTGAAAAAGAGTAACTGATAATTGCAGGAAATTATTTATTAAGTGTAAGGATGTAATTACACACGTATTTTACATATTAACCCAGAAAATCAATCAATAAATCTACTTGCAAGTGACTTTTTGTTCTGCTGGGAATTTCATGAAGATCACTATAAGTATTCATTCAAAGTATTGTTCTCTTTAGGGATTTGGCCACAAAATATTACTTTTAGCAGAAGTTTTACTTCATTTAATAAAGTCAGGTATTCTTACGGAATATAAACTACGATTTTTAAAGACTACAGAAGAATTGTCTTCACGTCTTGTAATTACAGAAACAAAAGTCAGAAGAAACAACCCTTTTATTTGAACACAAAGAAGTAGCAATGACCTCACTTAGGTTAACAAAAGCCAACATTCCTGTCTTAACTTATATACGTAATGTTGAACTAAATGTAATAGATTAGCCTAATGGCTCACAGGATAAAGTAACTCTCAGAAAAGGCTCTGGTTTGTAGAAAATCAGCAAGACAAATGGCTAGAAGCATTCAGTGTCACAGAATCAAATCACTATTCAGTCAAAGTAACAACATGGCCTAAAGTAGGCAGAATACACTCTAAAATCAACTTGCAGAATCTTTGCTTGAATAGCACTCCTTTCTCCCTTAATCTGAATAAATGCTTATTATCTCATTTACATTCCACCATGAAAAGTATGGGTGAAAAGAGAGTGACAGAAAAGAAATTAAAATTATCTATTAGTTAAAAATAAAAAGGTAATTCCTCTCAACTTTCTTCCCCAGCATACAACTCTCACAAACATACATTTTAAAATACTTAAACCAAAATATTACGATTTGCCTGTAAAAATCATTGCAGCTTGGAATAAAACAAAAAGAATGCATACCAAAATTTTAAACTGGAAGAAATTTTATGTGGTTGTTAGAAAAATACAGTGTCTAAAATTTTGTGACCTTCTTTAAAGGTAGTTGCACTAAGTACCCAATTTTTTACATTTCTATCAGTTTAAACTTTAAAGTTTTGAATGTTACAAGTATTAAAATTTACTTTCTGTTTAGCTAAAGGCTTGAACTATTTTCTTTTCCATGTTAAACAAACTTTGAAATGAGAAATTCAGTTAATTTCCATGGGCAATTATAAGGAATTTTTCTTTCTTTAGTGTGTGCTTTTGTGATGTAAGTGTGCACATTCTGCTAGCAATCAGAAAAAAAAAAAGTCTAATTGATTTAGCATAAGTAAAGAGTATCAAGAGCGAATATTACAGAGCAATGTTCACTATTTTTATGATGCAATGCCAGGCTGAATATTTATACATTGCAATTAAAGGTACCATAAATCATACTAATATTTAATAGTTCTGGACCTTGGCTTGCTCTGTAAGTGGATTAATTGCTGTCCAGTTTTAATGGTTTCTTCATTTCTGTCTCCTCATTTCTTATGCTAAGTTAAGTTTTGAACATAGGAGTAGGTGTATTTATAATATTGTTACATGTATATGGGTTTGTAATAGATTGAATGCCCACAGATCTGATGATAGGTTGATAAAATTTATTTTATCAAAAGGAAAACTTCAGAATTCTGAAACTTTTGAGAGAAATGACACTCGCACAGGTGTTCACGGTAGCACAGTGTATTATCAGTAATTACACTTCAAACTACTAAGAACGTTAAACACAATGCAAACAAAACAGATCTAAAAGGCAAAGCTTTCAATATTCTGAAGTTGCTCTGACTAGCAAGTTACAACGATAATAACAACTGAGGGCAGATGCTCTCTCTTGCTTTATGTAGTTTTCACCTGGCCATTGAAATATTTCTAGTACTTTCTGCTTCTCAAAATTACTGGAAGGCATATAAGGGCTGAATACAGTTACACATGAAATCAATTGCAATCATTCAATTATAATACTTATTATGGCAATACAGTGACCAGACCAAAATGTCTCCAAATGGTCACCAAGTTTGACGACTTTTGGTAATTTCTTGCCAAATTATTGAGATAGCCATTTACTGAATGTTAAGTAGACTTGCCCCTGTATTCTTATTTTTCCAGCAGAGCATTCTTTCTCTAGATTTTCATGTTAGATTATACAGATCATGTTAGATTGTTGCATCAAGCCAATTGTGATTTTCATTCCAGTCAGATCTACACAGCAATTTTTCTCAGGTATGACTAAAAAGTGAATTGGTTTCATCTGCGGCAAAAACTACATCACACACACACATGTATATATATATATAGAGAGAGAGAGAGTTTTAATATTATTTTCAAGATTATATTTTTATCAGTTTTTGAGCTATTCTTTCGTAGTTAATAAAAAATATAATTTTGTAACAGGCACATTAAATGTTTTAAATTTTAAAAGGCATTTTTTAATGCAATAATGAGTAGATGATGCTGTTCTTTACTGTAACTTACAATTTGACAAACAACCTTTTTCTTTAGGAGGAGATGAAGTAATATATCAGATGCCTTGTGATATTTTACTAACATCTGAAGAACCTCTGAAACCATTTGCGTCTGCTGAACAAGTAGCTGCAACAGAAAAGGAAGTAGTTCCAAATATCTATCCTATCAAACCTACTTTAGATCTTGACAAATATACAGAAAGCCCATTCACACTACAACCTAGTAAGTTTTGTGGGTGAGATGATGAAATCTGAACTGTTTTGTAATTGCTCTTCCTTGTTCATCTTGCACATTTCAATTAGTTCATTTTAATTTTTACTATTTTTTATTATTTCCCCCTCTATTTTATGTATATAATCGTATTTTTCAGTTAAGTCATTCTTTTCATTGATAATAATTTGTTATGAATGAATATATGTTAATGGAAATTGGAAAAAAAAAAAAATTCTAGAGTGAGTGAGTTTATTTTAATAGCAGTAGCATTTGTAGGGATTTATAATGCAGTGCAGTGTTATTATTAAAGATAATTTTTTAAAAATCTGCATTGATACATGATTAAAAATTTATAATTTATGTATTAGTTGTGAACAAAAGTTAATTTCTAAATATTTAGGTTATCATAACTTCCGTACCTTTTTTGGTGGCTGCAGTTTTTAAACACTTTTGGTGTATAGAACTGTATAGAAAGAGTTTTTCCAGATTCTGTCTCCTTACTTAAGAATTTGATTTTCCTCTGTGTAAAATATCACTAACAAAATTTTGAACTGATTTCTCTCTTTATGTTAGATTTTAGAAATTTTCCTTAAATATTATAGATGTTCTTCAAAATTATCATTCTTGAGCTGTTAGCTATTAAATTATCATGTTGAGAAAAAATGATTATCTGGTGAGAGTAAAGTAAATTGATTTAATATTTTTATAGAATTTTCCTAATTGTGCTATTAGAAAACAGAATTGCCATTATTATTATGTGTATTTTTATGATTTGGGAGTCCCTCCTTCCCAGTTTGCAAATTCTGTATCTTAGCAAAATAGAAATAAGTATAATAATTTACTTTTGAAATAGTTTTATTTTTACCAGCATTGTTGCACAAGCAGATGCTGAGCAGAATATTTAAAATGAATTTCCATAATGTTACATGTAATATATAAATGATCCAAAACCTTTTGCTTTCACAGCTGTTAATTTTGTAAATGAAAATCTCCATACACTGTTCATCGCACAAAAGTCATTTGGATATTGGTTTCCAAAGCAATTGTTGGCCAGAGCTATAGCAACGTGCTTTGCATTTACTGCCTCAGAAGCACAGAGAAAATATGGTGTAAGTAATATTTTATTCTTGAAAATAATTACATACAGTTAGTAAATCTTTTTTTATATGTGGTTATTTGCAGATTTATTAGAGATACTCATCTGGTAATGTATATGCATTGATCTTTTAAGATAATTATGTTAGCTGCCGTTACTACTTTTATCTGCAGCAAGTTTTTTTATTTTTTTTTTTTTTTTTTTTTTTTTTTGTACAGTTCTGTTATTGGAACAGGGTCCAGAAATGTATGTATGTATGCATGTATATATGGTTGTATGTGTTAATGTATGCATGTATATGTGTATGTACATATGTATTTGTGTGTGTACACACACATATACATATGCATATATACACATGTGCATATATACATACACTTCTGAATCTGGTCCTGATAACAGAAAAGTACTATTTTTTTTAAGTCATTGAATATGTATTGAGGATAGAATGGACTTATTTAAATTAATAATAAATCAAACATATTATATATGAGTATTAATATGTCATAAATGTGCCATATGCTGTAAGAGTTTTTAAAAGAATACCGCTGGAGTATCCAGTTCAGGATTTAGTATGGAATTTGACTTCCTGTACAGCACTTCCTGGCATTCATTTTGTGTAGTTCTGGAACACACAGGGCACAAGTAGTTTCATTCTTTCTTCTCTTGCTAGGCTAAGAGATTGGAAAGTGTTTGGGTAAATTGCTGGTATTGGAGCAATTAACATCCCATCTTGTCTCACATGACAGTCTTAGCTATATACTATCATTGTTTTTCTAGAGCATGTTGCATCATTGCTAAGGTGTTAGAACTGTCATTGTCATGCTATAAAATGGTGTTATCAGCTGCCTATTCAGACTGTAGACTGACCACAAATTTTGAAAGTGTATCTTTACAGCTAAATGGCATAAAAACAGCCATAAAACATAAAATCATTTAATGTTACAGTTTGCTTATAATAATTTTATAAAATGTTTCTTTCCAATTTAATGTTTATTATATATTGCTCCTATTATACATCACATTCAAAAACATCACAAACAAAAACAATATTAATTAAAAGCTTAATAGTATGATTAAAAAGTCATAGTATGCATAATATATTTCCTTTGTACTTGTGAAATTATAACCCATCTATGTTTTTAAGGATTTTGGACTCAAATTTTACACTAGGAAAGGAGAAATAAATGTTGATTGCTATTTATTTATCATCTGTTTTTCAGTTTTCCCAAAACTTAGAAATCTTCAAATGGCCAATTAAATTTCTTGTACCTGTACACTGCCATCAAAGTCTATCGGTTTTAGTTAAGGATTTTAACTTTTTATATATGTTTAAACTTTACGTCATTATTTATTATTGTGTATTTTTTACCCTCCTTATGGAGTATCCCAATAGACAGTGTCACATATTTATTTGTATTAAGACTTGTAGGTGAAGCATAGAGTACTTTCTCCTTGAAAAAGAAAGTAATGTATTTATTTTTGTTAGAAAGTATAGAATTGTTTTAAAAATCATTGCTGATCTATAAATGAATTTTATGTAGTTTAGATGTTTTTATTGTGTTCTAAATTTATTGTTCTCTTCCTTCTTAGCATGATGTTGGAAAGCTTCCTGAGCCAATAAGTGTGCAGTGTATGTATATGGATGTTAAGTCATTTAATTTTATTGCTTATCAATTGAATACTTTAGAATTGAATGATAGTGAAGGCATCAAGAACCAAGTTTGGATTGATGAGTTATCCACATTATATGATAATGTATCAGAGGAAGATCTTATTACCAATTATAATCCTGATATTTTCCCCAAAATGCTTGCTTTTTATGGTAATGGTATTCATCCAATAAGATCATAATTATCATATTTTTCACAGAAAGTAGAAACATATGTGAAATAAAGCTATATTGTTCTGCGTTTGTTCTTTTTATTTTATTAGGAGTTAGTAAATGGAAAATCATTATGCATATGTAGGTTATCATTATACATATATAGGGTTATGAATAGGCATATATAGTTGACTTATAATTTTTGAATTTAATATCATGGTTACATTTATATGCAGATTTTAGCATTTTCATTTTAAGATTTATGGTTCAAAATCTGTTCTTTAAAAAAAAATATGCATTTGTGTAAATTTAAAAACACAAACACCTGCATGGTGTCATCAACAATTAGGCAAAGGTAATAAAAAATAAGAATTAGATTAAGATAAATAAACATATAGTTAAATTGTTCTTGTATAAAATTAATTGTAGCATTTAATGTCTTTTTGTAATAATTAGATATGGAATGAATCCTAAATTTTCTCAATTTGGATCTTGAAATGTTCTCAAATCCTTTGTGTAAGGACAACAAGAAAAAGTATTCAGTTAGGGCAAAATCTACATTAAATGAAAAATAAGTTTAGGGATGCAATTTTTAGAAATACATCTACATTTATCAAGAAGACTCGATTAAAATTCATTAAATAAAATACATCTTAAAGATTCATTTTTTATTTATTCCTCAACAAATTATTTGATTAACTGATCAAAATTTTTACATTTTCCCATTATTTTTTAAAACCAAAGCAAATGTATATAAAATAATGAAATCAAATTTATAGGTAATGAGCAGCAGGGATTTTGATGTCGTATGATGCTGAGATGCCTATCTACACTGAATAAGAAATTCGGCAGTCGAGGCAGATTAAATATTCATTTTATTTTCAGTAAACATATTGCGGCCACGAACAACTTGGCACATTAGTTGTGCCTATTTCAAGAGGTTTATATTTTTGATAACTTTGCAGAAAGAAGAAAGCAGCAGACAGCAATCCAACTAGGCCGAAGAGTAGCGAACAAGTGCAATATGTTCAGGGTGAAATCTTAATTCAGACTGAATTAGTTTTAGTTCTCAATGCGTTTTGATTGGATAGTTAATATTTCTGTAAAATTATTATTGGTTGCTTGATTTTTAGTTCCATTTACATCATCAGAATTATGTAACAGTCATATGACATGGATTAATCTACAAGGGGTGATCAAATGAAAGATACGAAACGACGTAAAAACATAACAGTTAAATATTTCCATATTCTGCCATGGGAGAATATCGCAAGACATCTCGGGATGCGATTGGAGTCTCTGACTGGGATCGGATCATGCGCGTGCGCCCGCATGCGCAGGAGAGAGCAGAGGCTCTTATCAAAAGCGGAGTCCAATTGATGCGGCAGTCCGTATGAGGACAGGATGGCGTTTGCGTTGCAAAATTTGATGATTGAGGAGCAGCGAGGTGTTATCCGATTTCTGCCAGCGGAAGGTGAGAAACTGGTAGCTATTCATCGCCGGATGGTGACATTTTATGGGGAGAAATGTGTCTCTGACAAGTCTGCAGAAAATAGAGTGCCCGTTTTTGTGCAGGCCGTGAAAGTGTGGGTGATGATCCGAGACCAGGCCAGGCAAACACTGTCATCACGAGCGATCTCCTCGACAAGGTGGACGACCTAGTGAGAAGTGATTGGCGTGTCATATTGCGAATGTTGGTGGTAAAAGTGGATGTCAGCTATGGAACTGTGTGGACAATTGTTCACGACAGGTTGCGATATCGGAAGGTGTGTGTCGCTTCGGTTCCGAAGCAGCTCACCAAAATTGGAGGTTCCACCGAGATCCTGGAAATTAGGAGTGCAATTATCAATTTCGGTGGCGCTGGTCTCCTAATCCCAGAAAGTTGCTGAAATTTTGAGAACAAGTTTGCTAGTAGCAATTGCCGAATTTGTTTGTTTCAAGAAGAAATGGATGTCAGAAGTCTGCTGTCTGAAAGCCAGTTTTTGAAGCGGATCATTCTAAGGTTATCGTCTGTGTTACTACAACTTGTGTCCAAGCAAGAATTGTCAGAACAGGATATTGCTGATCTCCGAAGATAAGATTAACTTTTGGTTTTCATAAAAAAAAGTGTTTATTGAGTTTTAGTATTTCCTTTCAGAATTATATTTAAATAGTGTAAGTTTTTGTTTAAAAATATTCATAACATTATATTTGGTATTCGTGGTAAAGGAGTATTTAAAAATTACTATTTAGGTTTTACTGTTATTTGTGTTAAATTTTTATTTTGATAATTGATATTTGAAAGCCATCCCGGCATTTATAAAGAAAAGAGAACTGCTAATTGTGTTTTTGAATTTGTTGCCAAGCAGGCACGTGGAAAATAAGTAGTAACGTCAAACTGATGTAGTGTGATTTTATTGTACTGCCAAACTGGCAAAAATCTTTTCTTAGTTCTCGTCATCCAGGCATGTGGTAGATAGTAATGTCATCTCGACGTATTACAGCTAAATTATGTTGCCAAACTGGCAAAAAATTGTTTTTGTTACCGCCAACCAGGCGTGGAGATAGATAGTAAAATCGTCAAACTGACTAGATAGTAAAATCGCCAAACTGACGTGGGAAAAATTTCATTGCATTGCCAAACTGGCAAAAGTGTTTATGTGGTTATCGCCAACGAGGCTTGTGAATAGTGAGTTAAAACGTCAACCCGATGTAGTATTATTTTATTTTGTGCCAAACTAGCAAAGTTGTTTAGATAATTCATTCCAATTGGTTAGAGTGAATTCATAGTTGACAAGTTAAGGCTTGCCAAAAGTTATATATTTTTAATACAAGTACGATTTTTAAGATTCAATTTTAAAGAAAGCCTATTAAAGGTAACTTGTTGAACATGTCATTCTTAGCTAGAAGTAAAAAACAGGATTTAAAAGTACTGGCAGAAGAGTTAGGTTTAACCGTGAAACCTGAATTTAAGATTGCTCAGTTGCATAAATTGATTACTGAAAGTCCTGGTTATGATCAGGAATTTACTCGAGAATTACTGGCTGCAATTAGAGCAGAAAGAGAAAGAAAGGAAGAATGCAAAAGAGAAGAAAGGAAAGGAAAAGAAGAACGTGAAAGAGTAGAAAGAGGAAAGGAATGCGAAAGAGAAAAGAACGTGAAAGGGAAGAAAGAGAAAAGGAATGCAAAAGAGAAGGAAGGGAAAGAAAAGAAGAACACAAAAGAGAAGAGAAAATTAGAGCTTTTGAGCTACAGAAACTTCAATTAGAAGCAATGTCTGCAAGAACAGAGCCGGTAGAAATTACGCAGTTACCTGAGCAGCCTTTAAAAATCAGAATTCACGATGTCATGCCACGTTTTAACCCTAAAGAAGATGAAATAAATATATTTCTGGTGTTATTTGAGCGTCAAGCTAAAATAATGAATATACCTGCTGAAAATCAAGTGACTCAACGTATTTCATTGCTGCCTCCTGATATTGTTCAACTTATTGCTAGAGAACCAGAAGAGGATGTGAAAAATTATGAATATGTAAAAACTTTACTGTTTCAACAATTTAAATTGAGTGCAGAAAAATTTCGGCAGCTATTTAATAAACACCAAACATCTACTGAAAGTACTTGGTATGATTTCTACTATGAATTAAAGAATTATTTAGAAGGATGTCTCAATGGATTAAACATTAAAACTTTTGAACAGCTAAAAGATCTCATGCTGGTTGATGAAATTAAAAAGCATACTTCTCCTGATTTCAAAGAACATTTTATGGATGAATGGAGTATCATCATTTCACCTACTGAGATGGTTAAGAAAATTGAAGATTTTGAAGATGTGAGAAAAACAATAAAACAAAATTTTCTGCCAATCAAACTGAGGGAATTAACAAAGGATCATTTAAACCACGTTACGATAATTTTTTTTTTGGGAGGGGGGAACATCCGCCTCATTTTAAGCATTCTGATAAATAGGATCATTTCAAAATACCAGAAAGATCACTTACAAAGAAGTCACTTCCAAAACAAGAACCAAGAAAATTTACATGACAAAAGATATCGGCCACGTTGTTTCGAGTGTGGGTCATACGAACATTTTAAACCTCAGTGCTCTCACTTAAAACCAAATGAAAAGGTAAATTGTGTATTTTCGAATGATGATTTGTTAGAGACATATAATTAATGGTTTAGTTAATGGGTATGAAATGCCTATTTTTCGAGACATGGGAGCCACAATAGATGTTATTTCTCGAAAATACACAAATAACGCAAAAATGACTGGAGAACATATCTGGGTACAATATCTTTTAAATGACCATTTAGTGTGTCTACCGTTAACGGAAGTTCAAATTAATTGTGAACTTGGTCATATAAAGACAAAGGCAGCTGTTGTTACAAATTATCCTGGCAGATATGTATTGGGTAACAAAACTGCCCAATTGTTCAAAGATAAACCATTTTTAAATTTAGAAAGGATAAATGCAGTTTTGACACGATCTCAAGTAAAAAGATCTCATGAAGGAGATCAAAGTAGAGACACCGAAACGCAGAAACTAAGAAGAACTGACGAAGATATTTTACTGGAAGCTGATGAGGAAGACACAGAAATTAAGAAAGTAATTAATATTAATTCTAAGGAATTAATTGAATCTCAACATCAAAGCAGAGATCTAGCCTCATTGCTTAGTGAAGCTGAAAATGAAAATTCCAGCAAGACAGATGATTTCAAAGTAAAAGAGAATGGGTTGTTGGTGAAAAAGAAAATAGATAAAAATGGAAATGAAAGGCGATTAATTGTTATTCCTGAAAAATATAGGGATCAAATAAAATCATTATGTCATGATAGCACATCTGGACATTTAGGTGTCGTCAAAACAAAAGATAGATTAACAAGATACTTTTACTGGCCTAATTGCTATTAAGAAATAGAAGATTATGTTAAAACTTGCGATTCATGTCAAGGAGTGGGAAAATGTAATGATAAAACCAAAGCACCTTTGACTTTAGTACCAATTATTGCAGAAGTATTTTCAAAAATTAACTTCGTTGCATGTGGCCCTTTACCGATAACACCAAATGGAAATAGATATTTAATTACAGCTATTTGTTTAGCTTCAAAATATCCGGATGCTGTAGCTGTTCCTAATATTGGCACAACGTCAGTAATTGAAGCCATGTTATAAATATTTAATAGAATGGGTTTCCTGAAAGAAATACAAACTATTCAAGGTACTTCCTTCATGAGCAATCTAGCCATTGAATTTGTAGAAAAATTTGGAATAAAGGTAACTAGAAGTTCAGTACACCATCCACAAAGTAACCCTGTTGAAAGATTTCACTGAACAATCAAACGAATTTTAAAAGTCTTGTGTATTGAAGCAGCTCCTGAGTGGGAGAAGCAAGTTCCTGCGGCTCTATTTGTTTTAAGAATAATAATGCACAAGAGTATGGGATTTACACCTGCAGAATTAGTATATGGCAGAAATCTTAGAACACCTGTAACATTATTATATGAACAATGGGATGAATCCTGAAGACGAAGGAAATAATGTTGTTGAATACGTTTTCCAATTGATAAATCGGTTAAAAAGATGCAAAGAGCTGGCTACAGATAAAATGCTGGAAATGCAAACCAAAAGAAAAGTGTGGTAGTATTAGTTGTATCAACAAGTAAACCAAATAAATAGACTAGCAGTTGAATGGAAAGGTCCGGGGGTGATTGAGAAGAAATTATCCGAAACTAAATAAGTTGTGAGTTTTAAAGGAAAAAAGACCATAATCAAGTCTACCATGTTAACATGTTAAAACCTTTTCATAGGCGAGCAGATCTGTCAATTTTATGGTTACAGAAGATCAATTTGAAACTGATGATATGGAGGAAAATTTTTAAATAATTGACTCTGAACCAACATTGTTCGATTTTGAGGAAATTAAAGAAATCAATTCCTTAAAAGATAAGCTAAATGAACAACAATTCAAGAATTGCATGATCTGCTATTGAAATTTTCAAAAATCTTTTCTAATAAGCCTGGAAAACTCATTTAATAACGCATCATATTCAGTTGACAGAAAACACACCGATCCATTGTAAACCATACAGAATTTCTCCTAGACAAACAGATATATTAAAAACAGAAATTGATAAAATGCTTCAACATAAAGTACTTGAAATAGGAGATTCAAATTACACTTCTGTGATTTTAGTGGAAGTAGCAGGAAGAGATCTTAGATCTTGTATCGACTAAAGAAAATTGAATAAGTTGACTAAAACACAATTCTTTCCCTTGCCTAATATCGAACAACGAGTAGAAACTGCAGCAGGCGCAAAATATGTAACCCTTTTGGATTTAACAAAGGAATACTGGCAAATACCATTAACACCTAATGCCCAAAGATTAGCCACTTTTGTTACAAGTTTTGTCACATTTAGACCCCTACGGATGTCTTTCAGACTAAAAATGCACCATTTTCATTTAGCAAAATGATGGCTGAAATCCTCCATGGATGTGAACACTCTGCTGTTCCATATTTAGATGACGTGGCAATCTTTTCAAACACCTGGGAAGAATATCCAAGTCACCTGAAAGCCGTTTTGACAAAAATAAAGTACGCTGATTTAACCATTAAACCTATAAAATGTAAATTTGCTCAAGATAGAGTAAAATATCTAGGACATATTGTAGGTTGTGGTATAAGAATGCCAAGTGAAGTCAAGGTAAAAGCTATTCTTGATTTTCATCCACAAAAAGTCAAGTTAGAGCATTTTTAGGATCAGTGGCATATTATAATCATTACATTCAATGTTCTCATCTATAGTAGCACCTTTAACCGAAACTTTGAAAGAAAACTTAAAGAAAGGGAAAATAAATTGGACAGAAGAGTACACAAAAGCATTTGAAGAGCTAAAGAAAAAACTGTCTCGAAAGCCTATACTACAAGCACCTGATTTCAATAAGGAGTTTATTTTGCAAACTGATTCTTCAAACTCTGGTATGGGTGTTATTTTAGCTCAGAAAGATGAACGAGACAATGAACATCCAGTATTATACCTCAGTAAGAAGTTTACAGAAACTGAAAAAAAAGTACTCTTATCACAGAAAAGAAATGCACCGCCATAATATTCGCTATGAAGAAACTACAATGTTATTTAGACGGGCATGCTAAATTCCTCATTGTAACTGATCATAATCCCTTGGTTTGGCTTAAAAATAATGTGAGTCTAAATCCGTGACTTATGAGATGGGCACTGGTATTGCAACCTTACAATCTATCTAGGACATATTGTAGGTCGTGGTATAAGAATAAGTGAAGTCAAGGTAAAAGCTATTCTTGATTTTCATCCACAAAAAGTCAAGTTTGAGCATTTTTTAGGATCAGCGGGATATTATAATCAGTACATTCCATGTTCTCATCTAAAGCAGCACCTTTAACCGAAACTTTGAAAGAAAACTTAAAGAAAGGGAAAATAAATTGGACAGAAGAGTACACTGTCATTCATCGAAGTGGTAAAAATCATAAAAATGTAGATGCGTTAAGTCGTATTCCCTGACCTGATTAAAGAATTTTTTTTTTTTGTTGTTTTTGCATTTAGATAGAATTTTTGTTCCTTTCCCTCCTGACTGTACGTTATTATGTTACATGTTGTATGTCAATTATGTATTATGTTGTTTTGAGAAAAAAAAACTTTCATTTATAAAAATATCAATTAAAGTTTATCTGGAGGGGGGAGAGGTTGTAATATTTTATTATCTAACAAATAATTATACTTATTTTATTTGATATTGGAGTGGCAACACCATATTTGTTTTGTGTAACCATTGCTGAGCAATGATAGAAATGTTTAAAAAATTATTCTGCTGAAAGTTTTACGAGTAGTATAGATGTATGAAAAATTCATAGAGGAAGAAACTATAATAATAAGCTGGAGTGTGAAACTGTAACAGATGGAAATTGTATTTAAATTATCTATCTTCGTGAATTGAGAATAAAGTTTATGATTTACTAAGAAGTTCATCTATTATTTCGATAAAAACTGCAAAGTACGTTACATGTCTACAAGGAATTATTCTAGTGTGCCTGCAAATAAAGGTGTTATTGGTTGAATTTAGTTTGGTGTCAACTCCACTCGCCGTACCACTCTGCCATCCCGATTGTGTTCCGAAAATATGGCATGTATACATGGGGGAGGGAGATTATTTCAAAATGCAACACAAATACTCATTAAATAGGAAATGCTAAAGTCTGCTGAAAGTTAAGATTGTAACACTAAGATATAAGATGATATGGTAATCATGGCAAAATAAAATTGCAACAGTTTATTTTTAAAATTTATTTATTTATTTATTTATTTTTAAGATTTATTCTTGAAATGGATGCTAATAAAACTAACGTGTCCAGAACTATTAGGTAAAAACATTTAATGTTTTTCATGTTAGAATTTGAAACATTTCATTGATTAAAATAAAAAAGATGTATATTTTGAATATCTTTTGAGAATTAATCTAATTTGTAATAATAATTTAATAGCCAACTTCTGGATTGAGCTTAGCTAGTGCAAGTGCCTGCCTGAAATACAGTATGACATGTTTGCCTAAAAAGGTTGACAATCCAAGTGGGCAAGCAAAGGTTGACAAGCATTGAAGTTAAATGTTATATCCTTTCAGTTATTAGTTCTGTTGTTAATATTGTTTTCTGTAAGAGGATATTATAGCCTCTGAAACTTAAAATACCGAGTACTGTACTTGAAAAAATGTCTATTGCAGGCCTTCTAATATCAAATGAAATTTTTTCTATTATTTCGGTTTGCAGTTTTAGTTTATTTTAAGCATAAGATATGACATTTTCTGTCTTTAATTTCTGGGGAAGTTATTTTTAAACTAATAAGCATGTTACAACTGTTTAGCTTAAAATTGTTTCAGGTGTTAAAATAAAATCAACAAATTGAGATTAAATAGTAATTTTTCTTTAAATCATACAGTTTTTGCATGTGAATTTTTTAAAAATTTCTTCAAAATTTTATGTTAAACTCTTTGACATGGAAGGCTATTGTTTAAAGATTTCAAATCTTTTTTTAAAAGCCTCTTTTTTTTTTTTGGTTATGTGCTTTTTTGTTGTGTTAAGAGTAGTACTAAAAACATTAAACACTATAAGGCCTCTGTTTATACTAAAATTTTTTAAAGACACAAAGAAAATTCATACAGAACAAATTAAATTGCTTGATTTGTGCTGTCGTCGTGCTTGACTCTTTTTAACATAAATTAATTTTAATCAATTTACACACATCTAATTTTTAACAAATTAAAAAATTTCTATTTATTGCTTTTAGTATAAATATGAATGCAGTACTGTATGCCATAAAAATATTGACAGTGGTAATTTAATGCATAACCTAGGCTACCACAATATAGTCACATCAGTTGCATTTACTTTGTGATAAAATAAACACATTATCATTGCTTTGCTGTCAATATTTTTTTTGTACCTGCATATAAAAATTACCTCTTTGTTTATAATTTCTAGGGTTAGTAATATATGCAAATTCCGTAGATTTTTATATCTTAGAAAAAAGTATTAAAGTAGATACTGATAGATAAATAATTCATCTCCTAACAGATGGCCTAAACTCATTTATTGTAGATGATTTCCTTTCTCTGTATGATTTTTGCTCTTACAGTTTTCTTATTTGTGATTTATTGTAAGGATACAGCTTGCATATAGCATGCAAATTACGTACACACCTGTGCAAAATTAAGAGAATTTGCACATTGTGTTGAATTTCTGAAAAACCAATAGATAGATTTGAATGAAGTTCGGTATGAATATACATTTATAATAGAGAAAGAGATGTATCATACAAAAGTCGTTTTATGTATGCATGATTATCAGTAAAGCTCATAGTTCAGGGAAGTCCAAAATTCACATTGTGATATTGAAATAAAAATGAGTGTAATATGGGCTATGTTCCCCTCCCACAGTCAAACAAGTTGCCCAGTATGAGGACATACTGGACAGGAGGTAGTTGAGGAGTTCCTGTGACAGTCGATCTCATTCGTACTGCAGGGCAGTTTTCAACTCCAAGATGGTTCTCAGAGAGGGATGGTGAAATGAAACTGCCTTCCCAAGAGCATCTCAGACATGCTTTATAGGGTTAAGGTGAGGGGATCTGGCTGGCCAATCTATGTGGCAAATACCTTTATTTTGCAGGTAATCATCAACCATCTGAACACTATGTGGAAGACCTTTGTCTATTAAGAGGAACCCAGGGCGAATTATGGCCCTGAAAAGTTGAACAGAGGGTTCTAAGATCTCTATATACCACCACAGAGAAATCAGGGACCCAGTGTCAAACGTATGCAGGGGTATGGGGCTGTCCAATATAATGAACACCCTAGTGAACCTTTTCCATGATGAGAGAGGAAGGGTACTGTGTTCCAGGCTTTCTCCATGTATAGGTACACCAAGAATCAATATGAATCTCGACTCATCTGTAAAAGATACAATGTTCCACTGAAGTCTGATCCAAGGTCATGATGTTTGCACCAAGCTCTTACGTGCTGCAGTGAGTGGGAGGCAAACAGTCTTCTGGCATACAGCCTTATCTCATGAAGCCTTTGAATAACTTTAGCCCAAGAAACTCAGAATCCAGTGGCAGCATACAACTCATGTGAGAGCTGTGAAGCTATAGTAGTCCTATGTCCCTCCTCTGAATGTGCCAAATAACAAAGCTTGTTCATTGTGGATCCTGGTCGACCTTAGCCGGGTCTTCTCGATATGGATTTGGTGTCCTGAAACTATTTCTACAAATTGTAAATAATAATGGGTATTACATTGAGCTATGTAGCCATCTGCGCTAGTGATTAGCCTGCTACCCAAGTCTTGTGAGAAACACAGGAAATACCATGAAAGAGTATGAGCACAAAACCCCTAGCATGCTTATATCCTCCTCCATAATCACAGCTCCGCAGATATGCATGTATACTCTTGCGTATTCGAGTTTGAATATTTGAAGAATTCTTAGGGAGCATTATTAGTACCTTTGGTTCAATACTTTTTGTAAAAATAGACATAATTTGAAAATAATTTTGCACACAAGTGTATTAATTTATTGTTTGTGTTGTCAGTTGATTTCCTGGTCACTAAGGGATTGGAAATAGCTGATTTGGCGAACGAAAAAATTATGTGCAGATTTTCTGTTATACAGTATGCTAGTGCCCCAAAACATGCATAATTCAAAGATCAATTGTAATTGTAATGGAAATAAAAATAATTTATTTGAGAAAAATTAATTATATCTATTCAAATGTAAAGCAAGCACCTTAAACTTTACATTTGAAATAACATTTAGTACAGTACCCCTTGAATATTCTGATTTTGTGCAAAATTTATTTTGACTGTTCTCAAAACAGGTCTAGGATTTTTTCCTTACTTTCTCATTTGATTCAGTGTTCTGTGCTGCATGTGTTTAATCACCCGTGTTGTTAAGTAAACACATTTATTTAATTTGCTTGAAAGTGACTAATCTCAGACATTTTCAGAATCCTAAGAAAATACTGCTCGATATCCGCTATATTCTATCTAACATTCATTATCAAGAATCTGAATGCAGTATTTAAATTGTTTGACTTCTCAATAGTACTTTTATCATATTCATTCAAACCTTTTAAATAAATACAGTAGCAAAAAAAGGAAAAAAACGCAATCTGAAAATTTTAAAATGCAATCTAACAGCTCAAATAAGAGTTTACTGGATTAGAACGTCGAATAACAAATGCCTCTCTTCACAAACAGATTGGTGCATAAAAAAATTATCTGAACAAAAGACATCTTGGGTGATAAATGTGTCTTGAGTACGAACATTCACGCCTACAATTACTTTGAAAGATGCTTTAAAGTAACTTCTGAAACTTAGGGACTTCTAAAATCATCAGAAGCATGATTTCCACAAAACGTCCCATAATTTTCATTCAAAACAACAGTGAAAAGAGTTTAATTGAAAATTTTAATTTATGCATAGAAAAAGAATTGAAATAAAAGTATTCTCAAGTTTTAAGTATCATATTATAAGTTCTGTAGTGAGAAATATAAAATTGACCTTGCAACCTAAAAGCGTAGGTAATATCAAATTCAAATATAAAATTGAGAGATCTGGGTCGAATGTGCTGTATCTAATTTTTTACAAACGTCAAGTACAGTAGCTAACCTCTGGGTATCTGTTTCATAATTACTGCAAGAAAGCTTACTCACGCAGCATGGCGGAGATGCGGCATGTTAAGGTCAAAATTAATCTCCTACTTTTAACTTATGCCATTTGCCATTCAATTTGCTTCAATTTACTGGTCTGGACGAATATTGTGACAACAGCCAAGAGGAACAGGATAGAGTTAAACTCAAATCTAACTGTTAGTGAAATTGTGGAAAATTTGCCTCAATATGATAAAATATTATCACAGCTACGTTAATTTGGAACACTTATTTAAGTACAAATACACTGCTGGCCACCCAAATTGAAACACCAAGAAAGACAAGAGATATCGCAACAAAATTTATTTAGTAGATAACATGCTGACCGTATCAAATGATTAATTTTACAGACGTCTGTGAAGTGTGGTTCCTTCCAGAATCAGTAGCCAGAGTAGCCGCCATTGTTGGAGATCACCGCTGCCCCACGCCTCGGCATTGATTCAAACAGACTTTGGATGTGTTCTTGGGGTACAGCAGATCAAGCAGCTTTCACACGTTGCCAAAGTTGATCTGGTGTGGCAGCTTGCATTGTAATCTGAGTCAATCGTTCAGCAACTATGGACCACATGTTTTCTATCGGCGAAAGATCCGAAGAGTGAGCCGGCCCGGGAAGCAATTCAATCTGGCGATTATCCTGTTGAAATATGGCTGTGGGCAAGCCCTGAAGGTAAGGAAGATCAACTGGCCCCAACACCTCGCAGATGTAGCCTTGGCTGTTTAAAATACCGGTAATACGTAGTAGAGGAGTGCGAGAGTGATATCCAATACCGCCCCATACCATAATACACGGGAGCAGGACCAGTGTGGCGGTGCATAACACAGCTATTCAGCATCCTCTCTCCACTGTGTCTCCAGACTCGAAACCGACCATCGTGGTGTTGCAGATAGAAGCGTGACTCGTCAGTAAAGACAATTTCATTCCATTCTGTCCGTCCACTTCCTTCTTTCATCGCACCTTTGGCGGAGACGTCTGTGGTTCTGCGTCAAGGGTAGACGAAGCAATGGACATCTTGCGAGCAGGCCACTCTACTGTAAACGGCGTCGAATGGTACGCGCAGACACTGGATGATGAGTTATAGACTGAATGTGCTGTGCTGTGGATCGTGATGTGACTGAGCGATCCGGCATTGCCATGCGCACAATGTTCCTGTCATCACGTGAAGTGGTGCACTGAGGTGGATGCGATCGAACACGTAGGTCCGTCGTACCCTCCTGCATCCAACGGTCACATATCCGCATTACAGTTGTTTGGTTTTGTCCAACACGACTACCGATTTCCCTGAAAGATAATCCACACTCTCGATAGGCCACTATCATTCTTCTGTCGAACTCGGATACTTGATCAAACGATGATCGCGTTTACTACGAGGCATAATTGATCGTTTTTTTTTTAAAAAACCACCAGAAAAACACAGTTGTAGAACTTGATATCGTCGAAAACTCCAAGCCTTAAATAGCGCTTTGAAGTGGCGCCACAGGCGCTCGTGATGTGCGTCTGCGCTGAAATTTTAATCATTTTCATATTTCACCTCCGCTAATGCATGCTGCAAATTTCATGTTATTTGCATGCTTCCTTCAGGGTGTTGCATTTACGGTGGCCAGCAGTGTATTTCATATAGTCCTATGGCTGTTTTTAAAACACTGATATTTTTTTTATTTCAAAGTTAATTAATTTTGCACAGCATATAACAAACAACCTTTGGAGCTTATTGTAACTAATGCACCACTGTATCGGGTTGTTCAATATTCCAAAATTTGGAAGAATTCGAATTCGAAACCTTCTTGATCCTTTAACTTTGGGTTAAAGATATTCAATTTGTATTAAACTTTCTAATGGAACTTTCCATTGATTTCAATTTTGTTAGAAATTAAGCAAAGGAAACACAGCTGTGTGCAAGGTTATATCAATAGAATCTGCTGTGTTTCTGTTACATGAATAGAATTCAGAGGAAAACAGGTTACTGATAGAGCTGAAATACCTTTTTATTTCCTTGTACGAAGTAATAAGGAAGTATTGTAATCGCGAAAAATTTCGGATATCATATTTCAACGAAAATATGCATTTTGATTGCTGTCGAAGGCAATTTTACGATGTTTTTGAGTAATATCTGTACGTAAGGACAGAATATAGGACTCTTTTTGCCTCAAAAAATTATAAAACTGATTTAAGTTGGATTCTGAAGAGATTTTTCTTGGAGTCTGTGCGTCCGTACGAGCGTGTGTATGTATGCATCTCACATAACCGGAAAACGAGTAGCCTCAGAACGTTGAAATTTTGTATGTAGGACTGCTATAACATGTAGATGTTCGCCTTTTATTTTGTTGCAATCGGCCGCACCAAAAGTGGATATATATATATATATCCACTCTGTTATTCGGCTCATTGAGCTCAGTTTCTTTATTCTTATATGTTTGTAAATTGTGCATTTTTTGCTTTAAAAATCATTGAATTATGTTGTTCTTATCTTCCGGTTAAGGTTTTTATGCCGTTAGTTAACCTGCATGTTATAGTTGTAGAATTATCAACAATTTAAAAGTTGTTTAAGTACTGCTAAACCTAATTTTTTTGGCCATAGCAGCCATATTTGTTTACATTTGAAACTTAGCAGAATAGTTGATTTATTGCCAATCTAGAGAAACTAAGCTTTGCAATAACAAAGATAACCCCCATCTTTTATTATTGCGAATTAAATGATGCTTAATCAGTTCTGGAATTTATTCGAGGAAATAAGTGTTTAAGATTTACTTCGTAATTTTTAATATAGATATTTTGAATTTTTATGTGTTTTTGCCTTGTCGCGAAGTGACAGCTCTGAATGAGAAATACTGAATCGTCTGTGAAAAACTGTTTTTTTCTTTCTTTCTTTTTGTTTTCTCTTTTGCTTGTTTCTTTTTTTTTTTTTGTTTAATTTCTTTTATACATCGTTTTAGATTTATTATAGTATTTAAATAGAACATGTAGCAACTATTAGATAATTCTTCAGATGACATACGTAATTTTGTGCATTCTGAGTTATAAAATGAATGAGATGTAACGCTGTTAAGTGAAACTAACGCCAGAGTGTCGCTATGGTAAACAAATATGGAGAATTTTAAAGATTGCATTTAAACTATTGTGGTTTATGCGCTATCGACGAAGTACACTCTTTTGCAAAAAAATCGAAGCACCAAGAAAGGCTTTTGCGATCGTGACGAAATTTAGTATGCAAAAACGTCTTGATCGAACATGCAAATGATCAGTTTCAGGGCAAATGAACAGGAATTGCGATCATAGCAGGCATTTATAGTGTTCAATTCGCAAAGTATAAAATCAGTAGCAGAGGCGGAAAATTCATCCTTTTTTGTTGCTGTCATTGTAATTCCGTAGAGAAGCAACTAAAAATGCCATTACGACGATATCGAACACCTTGCAGACAACTGAAATTCGAACGTAGTCGCATTGTAGGGTTGCCTGAAGCTGGTGGGTCGTATCGAGCAATAGGCCGTCATCTGCAGCGTACAGACACTGCTGTGCAAAGATGCTGGCAGCAATGGTTGCTACAAGGAAATTGCCGACGAAATGAAGGCTCTGGAAAGCCAAGGAGCACAAATGCGAGGCAAGATAGGATGATTGTTGTCTAGGCCCGAACCGCCCCAATGGTATCATTGCAGACTATTCAACGCATTAACAGCCACATTTATACCTCCCGTGGTACCGTCTACCATCTCACGGCGCTTGTCTGAGTCGGAGTTACGCTTGTGAAGGTCATTAAGACGTTTGCCTTTGACCCCACAACATCGGCGGAGTCGTTTGGAATGGTGTCGCAGCCGATCATCATGGCTGCCATCAGACTGGCATCGTATAGTGTTCAGCGATGACTCCCGCTTCACTCTTGAAGCAGATGACCATCGTGTTCGTGTTTGGAGAGGACAGGACCAGCGGTTTCAATCAGCCTTTGTTTTACAAAGGCATACAGCCGTAACCCCTGGTGTGATGGTGTTTGGCGTTATTTCATATGACGGCAGGTCATCTTTAGTCACCCTCCGTACATCTTTAACAGTTCAACGATATGTTGATACCATCGTGTGGCCGGTTGGATTACCCTTCATGGCACGTCATCCTGGGGCTATTTTCCTACAAGATAATGCCAGGCCACATACCGCTCGCATCGCTGGACTGTTTCCGTGCGGCTGACAAGGTCTCCAGACCATTCACCAATCGAGCATGTCTGGGACATGGAAGGCCGTCAGATTCGGGCACCACAAAATATCGCAGATCTGGAGCGACAACTGATGAATGCCTGGCAGAATGTGTCGCAGGATGACATTAAGAACCGCTACCACTCCTTGTCTCGACGAATTCAAGCATGCATTGCCATAAATGGTACCACCAAATTAGGG
Source organism: Stegodyphus mimosarum (assembly GCA_000611955.2). NCBI lineage: Eukaryota > Metazoa > Arthropoda > Arachnida > Araneae > Eresidae > Stegodyphus > Stegodyphus mimosarum. Next base: position 498,493 of record KK112077.1, on the reverse strand, counting down.
GCGGTTCGACCAACTACTGATTTGAACATTCAATGGGTGATTGTGAGCCGTGAACAGGTACTATGACCTTGATTTTTTAATCATTATATTACCTGTGTATGAGCTAAACACATATTCAATTTTATCAAAAACAACCACTTCCTTCATGGGGCTTTGATTTTTTTTACAAAAGAGTGTATATTTAATTCAATCCAATAAGTTTAAATGAAATGCAAGAAAAAATGCGTATAATTTAATATTCCGTACAAGGAAGTCATGTGGTGTACACATCAGATTTTTTAAATCTTGTTCATCCGAGAGATAAGGATTTCATTCGTTCAATACATAAGGATTTAAATCTTTTTTTGTCCAGTTACTGAAGGACGACGCTTACCTTATACGTAGGAATTTGGGCATCCCACTAAAATATGTGATACCAGCCACACGTATGGGACCATATTATGTAGTAGAGTCTCGCAAACGACCTTACGTGACTGAGAAGGTGACGAATAACACGAAAATGTTAAATTTTACGAAAGAAAGGAGGAGATTCGCAAAAGAAGGGATATATTATTCAACACCTAAATACATTGCAGTTTTATTAACAACGCAACCTTTATAAGCCTTAATATAAACTAAGAAATTCTATCCAGAATGAACTGAAAGTATAGCTTACAATAGGCAACAGCCATAAACCTGTGTGAAATGAATGTGAGTGGTAATCGACAGAGGTTACCAGGCATTCTTCAGCCACTTTATTACCCAGAGGAGGAATGGGACAGATTGAAATTCCCACCAAAAGATCCACACCTGGTCACCAATTTGTTATGTAGGTTCCATGAAATGGGGTCCTAAAAGGAAAAAGACAAAAACTGCAAAATTATACCATAACAAATCTTTGAACAAAAGAGGAAAACATGCAGATTCATAAGCATAAATACGAGTGTGTACTGCAATTAGAATAACATAGTAACTAAAATATATTTTATCTGTTTGCAGCGTATAAGAGATGTTAGAAATTATTACAGTATAGTTATTAATAAATCACCACATTACTTCACAGATAATATTCTGTTTAACCAGGAGAAATTATTTAGAGATTTAAAAAGTAGTCTTCGAGTTACACGAAATGTCGAGTTTGCAGGATTCGAATTTATACACGAAATAATTTAAATATTGCAGATGGGAATATATGCAATCATGGTCAGTTGAACTATTCTTTTATTTTTGACATCACATTGATGAAGACACAGATAAATTGATGCAAAAAAAAAGGTTTTTCTTTGATGAATCTGCATATTTTTGAAGTAAGTCAGAAAGACTGTAACAAAGTGGCAAAGCAGAGAGCGATACCACGTGTCTAAGATAAAAACCTAATGATGTTATTTCGGATCAACTTTAACGCTATTTGTTTCTAAAAGTTTAGGTACCAAAACTTAAAATTACTAATTGGCGTTTTGCATTATTAAACTCAGAGAGATTTATTATAAGTTTAGAGAGATCAAGTATGTGTGTTTAGGACAGAACTGGAAAATAATCAAATTAAAATAGAGAATTAAAGGACCATCGCATAAAGTTGGAATTTTGATTTTATGATCGTATCTATGGTCACGGATATGATAAATAGTATCTCATACTGGGCGAGTCCATAAAAAGGCTATGGTCCAGCAGTGCGATTAGTATGTCCACATGAAGACATGATTAAGCAATGCGTTTATTAGAGTATTAATTGTATTTAGAACTGCGTGAGGAAAATGTGGTTCATAATATTAATAGCTTGTTGCTCTTAAATGAATGTACGAGTTTAATGAACTGCTTCCTATTTTTGGCTAATAATTTAAAACTTGCGAAGGCTTACTTCTAGTTTGCTAGTTGTGGGTTCAAGTAAAGATGACACATCTTAATAATTTATAAGGTATTTTCTCCCTGTCTTTCGCAGGCCTTCACGATGTAATTGGTAGCATCCTCGGCGTGTATTCGAGAGGTACAGCGTTCGAGTTTCGGCGAGGGCATTGGACATTTTTCACCTCTACTACTTCAAAAAAAGCTAATGACTCTATTTTGTAAAAGGATGCTGCAAATGCACGGTAGTGCCAGATGGTACGTAGCAGGGTTTTAAGAACAGAACTTGAACACCCGTATGCCTTGGTCAAGATCCCCAAATGACACATTTTTTTTTTTCCATCTTCGATCTTCTAACGAAGTTGTTAAAAGGACATAGGTTTCAGTAGCAAGGAGAAAAAAAGTTTTGCGTCGGATTTTTTACGCATCATATGATAGTATAGTCTTGCCTTATCAATACTTAAACTTGCCTTATCAATAACTTCCTTAGTCTTTGCTGAATTTCTTTAAAAAAGAATGAGCCTGTCGAACAGTAACTATTTGATCACACTTGTAAAGAAATTCTACGATATGATGATGTTTCTTGTGATATAATCTTTTATGAATCTTTATATGATGGTGTTTAAAAATATGATTTTTTTCCTTTTCATGAAATAATTTTATACAGTTATGTTTTTTCCTTCGCTTTTTACCCTAAAAGGTGCTGTCAATAGAAGAACACAAGAAACCTCCAATTTTTAATTAACAACTCTTACTTTGGCCATATTCCATATTTTACCTTATTTATTCATTAAAAAATTCTAAGCAATGTTTTGTTTGAAATTTTCGCTGGTGGTTAAAAGTATTACGAGATTACATATTTTTATTGCTTCTTGTGAAGAAAATGTGAAAATTGAATCATAAATGATGAAATAAAAAATTAGTTGTAGTCAATACTAGATTACATATTTTTACTACTTTCTGTGAAGAAAATGGGAAAAATCTATCATAAATGACGAAATAAAAAATTAGTTGTAATCAGTTCCCCGAAGAAGTAGAGAAGGAAGAATTGTATTGCTTCTATATGATGAACTATTGCCGAATGATGCGTTATCTGTTTTCGTTGAGCAGTGAAACATATTTTTAAGCCGGCATGTAGGTAACCTTCATTCCACTTATTACATCATCTTATTCAAAGTTTCTAAATAAACTCTAAAATTAAAAAAAAAAAAATGTAGAAAGAGAGAAAGAACTCACCTAGAAAAGTTATTCGATTGTGATGAATCTTGACGTTGTTTGTATAAATGATTTTTAGATTTAAATACTGTGACTTAAACAACGAAATTAATAATTTTTCTTTTTCAAACCTGATGTCGTTTCACGTAAACAATGAGAATATGAAGAAGAAAGGATTACATTTGTATATAAATTAATGCACTTTTTAGCGAACATAAGTACAGAGCTGTTAGTATAACGTAAAGTATCCTCTGGCAGAAATTCATGAAGTTATCAATTTGGCGTGGATTCAATCATCTAATGCTGTGGAATTCCCTCCTAGATATCCTACAATTGCTTGCCAAGTTTATTTGCGTTACCAGAACCGATGTCTTAATATATCCAATCAAGTGTTCGGTTGGAGAAAGGTCTGAAGAGCTAGCCAAACATGGTTATCGCGTTTCTTGGAGATAGTTCCCGAGTGTGATTCAACATTATCTTGCAGAAAAAATTGCAGCACCGGTAATAGAAGTCCTAGATAAACGGTTCGCCAGGTGTCACTGATATGTTTTGCTCCACAGTCACGTAAGGTAAGTAGTTTCAGCCGGCTTTCTTCATAAACGAAATTTCTAGTCCCTCGACCCAAGAGAAACGATTCATATTTTAATACAATAAAACTAAAATAAGATATCTTCTGTTTCGGTGCAGTAACTCCAGAACAAGCTTTACTGTGGATGTCCAAGAGTTAGTTGAAGATGTAAACAACGAATGCCGACAATGAAATCCAGTTTTTCCCAAACACTTTTTTCCCCAACTGCCTCGTGATGTTACACGCTCAGGAGATGTAGGTTGTAGGGTTCAATTCTTTAAATCTTAAGTTCTTACGAACCCCTTAAAAGCGAATAATCGCTTAAGTGTGAACAGAACAGGTGAGATTTGAGAAGGGTTTAAAACCCTTTATTATCCAGTATATTTACAATCTGTTCCGGCTTGGAACTTTACAATAAAGCCACCACTCGGGTTGAACTTAAAACTAATAATTTAAACTAAACTAGCTTAACTAAAGCTCTTAATGAGTATAGCCGAAGCTATCAGAATCTAACTAGTTGGCCCCCAAGTATTAATTGAATCGGCGAAGCCTAGTAAGGGCCTAGATATGGCCGAGCGTAGTAACAGCTAAGAGAGATGTGGCCCGAAGGCAAACGCGCGCTAGTCAGGAAATCAGACTCTCTCTCTTGAAGTCGGTTAAGTCACGACTTAAATAGTACTCCTTCTCATTTGCATTCTCTGCGTTTCTGAATTCACATTCTCGCAGGAAATTGTAAGCTGAAATTAAAATAAGATAAGAAAGATACAAAACTTAAAATAACTGTTAGAAAACGCATAATAAACCTTACAAGGTAAGAAACTATTGATGTACTTAGGCTGCTTTTATTATCATATGATCCTTCCAAAGAATTCCCTTCCTAGATTTGTTTCTGTCCTCATGAAATTATGGGTATATTAGTGCAGGGGTTTTCTATAGGAAGATGGAATTTCATATTTTCAGGAGGGGATGCAATCAGCCATTTATTTAGTTGTTAAGTATTTAGTTTTAGTTTATGAATATTGAAAAAATTCTTTTTATTCAAGTTTCGGTATTTATTTATCAACATTTTCTACACTTTTTGCTGCTTAATTTATAAAATACATAGAAAATAAACCTAAATGAATGTATCTACTCTTTTTTTTTGTTTTGTTTTTTAAAATTTTGGAGATGGGGGTAAATGATCATCTAGCAGTAGCGAAAAGACTGCATGAGGCAAAACAGGTTGAGAACCACTGCCCTACTGGAACCACTGTGACACCTTTATTTTTGTCATCGCTGTATCGGTCGATTCGTCGGCATGAACCAGGATTTAAGATAAGGGCTAACGCTTACTTTGTGCGACTCCTTGCCAACGCGATCCTTCGTAGGGGAAGTTCACAGGAAGTAGTCTGATGTCGCTATGTTGCATCTGGTCTGGCTTCGCCTGTTTTAAGACTGCAGTTGCGTTTTGCTGCGAAGTGATATTTCAGCAATATGTGTGATTAAAATTAATTTGAGATTAATTTGGACATCCCAAATTAATTTTGATTACGTGTATTGTTTTCCAGTAGAGCACTGTTAAAGTCATTTTGTTGGCCCTTTGCCACATGTGGTGCTAGAAGTAATTTTATGCTGCTTGCGAATACATTTCTAAATTAATTTGCATTATTATCATAAGAATTTGAAGAAAAAGTTTAGGATTTTAATGGTTTGCAGTCCAGTTTACGCTATGTTCATTACTGAAAACGAACGTAACTCTTCAGAAAATTGAGAAATAGAGCTAATTAATTTACACTGTGAAGTAAATCTTGTTCAACGATTTTAAGATACAAATTTGATAACTTTTATTAATATTTGTCAAAAGATAAATGTCTTAAGTTACGAATTTTTGCAATAAGAATACTCGCTTTGTTTTTGAGCGTATTTACATGAGAACAGTTTTTTTTCGGGATTTCAAAATTAATAAGTGTACGAAAAGAGCCAGACTGCCGATAAGTGTCTATAGTTTGTGACGATACTTTTAAGTAATGTCCCTCAAAGATTACGAACTTCAGGAAAATCGAAACTTCAGAAGATGGTGTAGCTAAAACATATAGTAAAAAACAAAGATATTTACACTAATTTACACTAAATTTTTTTCTGTTCTGTGTCATAAAAAATATCAAATAAAAGAAAGAGAATAGGTTATCATTACTTTCAAGTTTTGTCCCGCTTGGGAAGCATTCGTATATTTCTTTTTAGTTTAAATTAAAAGTAAGTTACTTGGTAGTTCAATGCATTAAAATTAGTTGAATAAATGCCAATCTGAAAATTTTAATATTTAGGTGTCAAATTTTAATATTCAGCTGTCTGTTTGAATTCAAAATTGTGACTAACAGAAATTTCTTGCAGATACCAACCTTTAGATTTCAGGCAAAATGTAACTATAAATTTGATATTTTTCTCTGCGTTTTTTTTATTCGTGCGTTCTTACAAATATCTAGCAAAAAAATTTTAATTTTAGCAAAAAAATTTTAATTTAATTAACAAATTTTGTTTCGTTAAAAAAATCTCACCCCCTTTTTTTTTGTAATTGCTGCCCGTCAGCTACTTTCAAATTGTGCATTGGCTAATGTGCAATGTAAGTTTGAGACTTCTGTAGTAATGTATCGTTTATGTAATATGTATTTTTGCGTTGTAGAAAAGTGCCATAAAATACATGGAAATGAGAAAGATTGTGATATTGTATTTCATATTTTTCCAAAGGACAATTTGCTTTTGACGAAAAAAATATATACATATGTCGAAGACAGGATTTTATTAATGTGAAGAACGTAAAGAATTTGCAGCGAACATTTTCTATGCCATGATTGTGAAGAGGACATGAAAAATCGCTTTGTGGGATTGCCGCAAAAGAAACTATTAAAATCCTATACTGTGCCAAGAGAAGAAAATAATGCAAATTAATTTTGAAAGACTACACGAATTAAATTTGAAGAAAATTTATTTTGAGGCCGATTACGATAATGATGATAGAAATAAAAAATCAGATACGATTGATTTTATAACAGAACTCACAAATGACGATGTAAATATTGCTGAATGCTCTAACTGTAAGAATAAACAAGGATGCATTGATAATTTGTAAAAAACAAAATTAGCTCAGCATTTTAGGTAATTTATAATCGTATAAAACATCGAAGTAATTTCGCATAAAAAAGATCTTCCTCCTTTGCCCCTCATTTGAAAGGTTAAGTAATTCTCTTTCGATACTGTGAGCAAAGCTTTTGTCACACTTAAGACAACGATCTTATATTTATTTAAATGTAATGTATGTGCATAAATGCTAGTATATGTTAAGCAATTATTTTAAAAATATCTACTATTATATCAAATCGGAAG
>KK112077.1:461738-486044 GCA_000611955.2 Stegodyphus mimosarum | reverse complement strand
ATATATATATATAAATTTATGAGTAAGAAAAACATTAAAACATTTTTAATTTAATAATTTCAGGACATACGAAGGCAAAATGCAGTTGTTTTCAGATTTATTTAGAAACGAACTCACTAATGTTCCTGGCCTGTAAAGGTTGGAGTTAATTCAGATCCAAATCAAATATCTCAAAATATGCTCCTCCCCTATTCTTTTTACCGTCTGATAGCATATGTGATAGTCATTAGCTTGTTTTGAGGATTAAAATCATATGGACAACTCTAATGTACAGTGTATGCAATGCTTTGAATATAATTATCCATGATAATCCAGTAGGCACCTACTATTTTGAGCTCGCACTTTTAGACTGTCATTATTTCCTTTGTGTCAAAATTTTAATTAATTTCCTATATACGTATTTGTCATGTTTCGACAAGATACGAGGTAATGCTTTAACTTGAATTCTGTTGTTCTTTTTCGCTAGCATACGCAGTGTTGTAAGAACCCGAAACAATTCTAATAAAAATCATGAAATATAGTTCTGTTTTTCGAAATTTTATTTTCATTTGGAATTACTTAGAGGTGGAAATCCAGATTTTCCTTAATTTATTTTAACTGAAATGTTATTCATCAAATAAATTTGGACATGGGTATACCGTTGCAAAATTGATAAAGGTATTCTTTAGCTTGTTTTGATTTTGAATCTGGTGAGGAAGACTCGATTCAATTATATTTTAAAGCAGGAAACTAAGAAAAGTGTACCCTGCTGAGTTTAACTTATTAAAGATGAAAAGCGTTTAGAAGTTTTTGTTTGTCAGAAATTTTTCATTTCAGTTGCCTTTCTTCATAAATGACACCATATGAATTTTTCTACTGCACGTGAATGAATACAATGTATAACTACTTCTACCCCCTCGGTGAAGAAAAACACGGATAAAAAAGTAAATTTCGAATATTTCAATTTAAAGAAATTATGTCATCACACTTGTAGTTCTTTCTTAAATTAAAGGTCACGTGTCTACTATCAGCTGCTTAAGAGGCATTTATCCTTGTTTTTTGTGTTATTATTATTATTATTATTATTAATCTTTATTTCATGTGAAAAGAAAGAGATATGTATTCTATGAAATCTATGCATGAGAATTATCATCGTGTAGAGAATTATCATCATGTAGAAATTATGACTCCATATTTCTGAAGCAAAAGACGTGTACCTACAAAATGCATTTTCATGGAATAAACGTTTTCGGGTATTTGTAATTTTGGCATGGAAGTTGCAATTTACCGGTAGAAAGGTACAACTGAGGTTGTTGGTTCTATCTGAAATTAGCTTAACTATTAAATATCAAATGTCATTTTAACCAGATTTCCAAATTTTACATCATTACTACTTAGCATGAGGCGGTGAATGCAAAATAACTGATGTCTGACTGAAAGGATTTTGGCCGATTTTATAATCGGCTTGGTTAGATAACAACGACAGGATTTATAAAGTGCAAGCATGTTACTATTAGAAGAGGTCTCTTGATGTGTTCTGCATTAAATCCATAAACAGTGAGTGATTCGTTGAGATTCAGATCTCGTCCAGGATATTTATATTGTTGTAATTTCCATAAATCTGTGACTTCGAAATCGCTGTTTAAAAATGCTTTTCCCCTAAAGCAGAATTTGCTTCTTCCCTGCTGATGTGTATTCCGTTTTATAATGGCGAAATTTCTTCTATTTCTTCTTCATAACTTTTTCTCCTTGCAGCGGTTTTTTATTATAAGGAAACTCTTAGGCATGCGAAGTATAAATGGGAATGTGAATGTAGGAATTTAGACTGATATGCTGATTTGTATTTTTGAAACGACGGTAAATACAACTTTGAATGCATTAAAATTCCGTAAAGTTACAAGAAATATTTGTAACTTTAAGAAAGAATTGTGCACATGAAAACTAACTACAGATATGAAAAGCATTTGATATAAAGACATGCAGATTATGAATGGAAGAGTAAAAAAATTCGCAAGGCAAACTGCTGTTTCAAATGCTAATATTTCTATTAAATATGTTTTTTTTACTCGTAAGAAGCTATAATGTTTTTTTAAAACTAAACTGGAAGAAGAAAGAATTAGAGAACCCATGTCTCAGAATCAGTCATGATCCTCAAAACTAAAAGTTAATGTATAAAATCTTTAATCGATTACTTATGAGAGGATTATATATGATTTATATGAGATATTCTATTCAGGTGGTGATATCGATATTTCAGAGCTTTGATTTGCAAACTATTAGGAATAGTAAAATTTAAGTACCTTGCGGAAGAATATTTGATTGGTTAATAGGCGTATTACCTCAGGAATTGTATGCATCTCATAATATACAATTATGCCAATAATACCTTCATAATATTCTATACTGTCATTATCAATACACCTACTTTCGCACAAAATTAATTTATATTTTAGATAGTTATTTTAAAAATGGATCATGAGAACTTTTAAAAGTTGAATGTTTCCTATGTTAATGCATTTTTCGGAGACGAGGGTTGAAAACTATTCGTTGACGGGAGCGTCTGTTTGTAAAGAAATATATTCGTTTTTATCAAATTCGCTAAATATAACGCATTCAAGCTACCTGAGTTAATTATATATAGGGAAGAAGGAATTCCAAAACAACATTTATGCTTTGTGTTGTTCTTTTATCTATCTGAGTTGAAAACGATTCTGCATGAATGCATATTAAAAACATGCATAGATTTGCAGTGGATATAGTATGAAAAGAAGGGTGAATTAAATGTTTATAAATAAGCATAAAAAATGCTGTTCCCTAAAAGTTATCCTTTTTGAATTTGCACGAACTCTTTATAAAAACGTACATACATCAGGAGTAGACATATCTATGTGTAGTCAAAAGGGTTAACTGATTACTATAAGTTGGTTTATAAGTATGAACGGAATCTATGGTAAAAACTTATTAAGTGGAAAAATATTCACTTGTATTGTGCAATCACAAAAAACAGAAAATTGCTTGGCGGCTAACAAATCAATTGCGATCAAATGATCAGTCGTCTATGTATAAGATATGGTACACGTACTCTAAGCTTTCCTGTATGTTTAATTAGACTATTGTCCATTTAATATGATGGATCATTCTATTCAAGGGATACATTCATTTAATCAAATAATCGTCAGCCACACGGTAATTGATATTATATTAGAATAAGATATTATCATGGAGTTTTCGTTATTTATGGCCTTATCGAAAGAAGTGCCCTCTTCACTGCGAGACTTACTTAAAGTATGCATTGACGTGTAATTTTCTGTTGCTTTGTTCTGGCTGAGTTCGTTTCCAGTACAACTCTACAAATATGCAAATTTAATTAATATGAAAGGAGCTCTAACAAGCTTAGAGGTATAGTAGTTAGCTAACAGTCTTATGGCTCGGTTTGGTTTCTTTGATTACGGCAAAGCACGCAAGGGCTATCTGGCATAAGGGCAGGGATGTCTTCGTGAAAAGCTTTCTAAGGAGAACTGGCTAGTTAGTATTCACATATACCTCGGAAAAAAGGCGAAAACGCCCATGCAACCAGTCCATTCGCCTAGAATCGAGCCCATGTGATATTCTCTGAAGAAGATGTACTGCTGCTTTGTACCATTTACAGGCTTCATAATTTTCTGCGAACAGTGATGTAGCTGCAAAAGCAGTTAAAAAGAAGCGGAGATCTTTTGTGTATTAATTCGTTTTTTTAAATTTGTAAAACCTGGCCAAGATTAATGTTGAGTTTCTTTCAAATTAGGGCATTCTAATTGCTTGATGCTTCTATTGTGGCTCCAAACTAAACCCTGAGTTTAACAAATGTGTATCAAAATATCAAGATGACAACTTGATACCTTGAAACACAATTATTAAATTAAATTAGACTACCGCTAAAAGTGCACGGTAAAACTTTACGTAATCCTTTAAGAACCTGGAAGTAAGAATTTCATGAATTTGAATTGTCTAAAACAATTTGAGAGCTGGGATTTGAGAGGTGAAAAATAAGGAAGTAACAATAAAAGAATAATTTACATTCACCGTTACGAACCGTTACCGTTACGAACATAAAGCGATGAGCAGACAATAGATTAAACAAGGAGTTTGCATGAGAATGAGATCCCTGATCAAGTACGTATATAGCATATGTTCTGTTACAGAAGTCGTCCAATAGTTCTTTGTAGTCGAAATTCTACTAGCAGTTGACGGTATCACTAATTACAGCTTTTCTAACTATTCGTTGATCTTATGAAGCTAATTTTTTAGGAGTTCCGTTTAAGGTCGCTTTGAAGTTTAAAGTTTCTCAAGATATACCTTGCTCCAGTACTAATCCTCAAAAACTTATTTTGAAGCTCTTGAAGTGGTTGCTTTTGCCTATCAGAGGCCTATGTTAGGGACGCATAGGTAATAATCGAGCTACTGACAGCTATGAAAATATGATGTTTTCTCTCAAGATTCCATTGCGAATTTTTGTCCAGAATTGGTTTCAGGCTTACTACAGATTTAGTTTGTTTTTAGATGTTATGTTCTCAGTTTTGTAACTAAAATTCATGGCTACCAATAAATACTTTAGTTTCACTAACGCATAGTTTTGGTATTAGAGTCACCATAACTCGTCTTATGCAGTACCAGCCAGAGCAGTTTGACCTTGTCTACCTATACAGAAAATCATCTTTGATAATTCCACACGAAAGAACTCTGGCATTCAGAATTCTAAATAAGAAAGAGCCAGATTTCATATAGAATACCAAAGCGACAGTCAGGTCTTAAAAAAATATCCTATCCGAAAAATACTGTAAGAATATTGTAAAATGCCAGTGCTATAAACCAAAGATTGCTGAAAGATACGAGACTCAAAATCTACCAGACCCTTCTGTTACAGGGATCCAAATATTATTTCATTCTTACTCTTATCGTATTACAAATTATAATTCAACAACGATACAGATTGAAAGATACAACTCTATAATTCTTTATTTTAATTTGAATAAATATTGATTCTGAAATATTATGATAAATGCAAGAAAAATCATAAATTTATCATAAATTATTATATAAATTTAACATAAGTAATTTATAAGTCGAATAAATTTATGATTTATCACAAGAAGTGGTTTGTCACTTCTAATAAATTTTAAGAGGATTATATTTATTTAATAATTTTTATGCATCAGAAATTTTCATAATTTTTTATATGTGATACATAAATAAATTGCAGTATCCAATACTATTTTGCTGAATATTAAGCTATTAATTAATTACGAGATAATATATTTAAAAAAACTGTAGTTTAACACAGAATTAATATTACGATTATTAACAGATTAATATAGAATTTACATTATGTATTAACCTTTCAATATCATTTACAAAATGTAATGAAAATAGTATAAAATAATCTACATCTAGTCCTGACGCCAGCAGATTTTTTTTGGGGGGGGGAAGAAGTTTTCAGCATTAAAATGCAAGTACTCTATACAACCTTCGAATATTTTTCCTTCGGGCTGTGAAACTGAGTGTTGCCTGTTTTCCAACTCCTTATAACATTTTACATTTAGACATCGTAGTTATTTGCGACGGTTATAGCCTAGAGCAGGGCTTCTTAAACTATGGGTCGCGACCCCATTTGGGGTCGCGTAGAAAAATTCTGTGGTCGCGAGAGATTTTAATGTCAAATATTTATATATAATATATATATATACCATTTTATAACATCACTAGAGTTGGCGGATTACAGTGGACTTGCAGCGTCTAGACACGCGCATTTGTTGAAGGTTTTGAGCTATCTCCACCGACAGCAGTAAACGATCGATGATCGCTATTATTATACTGTGGCTATACATTGTTAGTGCGTTTGGTAGGTATCATACATGTTGAATAAACCGCGCGCCGCTGACTTCCCACAAGGGAGGAATGCGCGCGCGTACACACGTGCAACCTGCAGCTAAACAATGATTCAATACACGCGCTGGCAAATACGCATTAACCAAACCGGTCTGTGGGGCTCTTATAAAAAAGCGCGCATAAATACTTGTAAAACCCGTTGAAAAATTTGTGAATTTTATATATTTAATATAATTTTATATATTTAATATGTTATTTTTATATATTTATTGTATTTTAGGATCAAAATAATTTTTGGCCATGGATAAATGGCTGAACTTAAATAAGAATGGTAATGACGCAGATGATAATGCTACAAACTCTTCTCAGGCAGGACAAAGTATTGGAAAACAGGCATCTAATGTGCGAAAAAGAAAATATGATGAGTCTTTTCTTCAATTTGGCTTTACATTTCAAAATTGTGAGGGTAATGAACAACCTCTTTGTTTGATCTGCAATGAATTATTGGCTTCGGAGAGTATGAAACCATCAAAATTAAAAAGACATCTTGAATCAAAGCATGTTTCGTATGTCAATAAACCAAAAGAATATTTTGAAAGACTGTATAAATCCTTAAATAAAGAAAAGAAAATCTTTGAAAAACTTATAACTGTTAATGAAAAATATTTACTAGCGTCATATGAAGTTTCATACTGTATTGCTAAAAATAAAAAGCCGTTCACCATTGGAGAAGATCTTGTGTTACCTGCTGCTATTAAAATGGTAGAAATACTACATGGAAGAAAATATGGCGATGATATTCGAAAAATTCCTTTGTCGAACGACACTGTCTCGAATAGAATTTCTGATATTAACAAGGATCAATTAATACAACTTATTACAAGAATTAAAGAAAGCCCAAAATTTTCAATTCAGTTGGACGAAACAACTGATTTTACTAAATTGGCTCAGTTGTTAGTATATGTCAGGTACGTTTATAAAGAAAGCGTGGAGGAAGAATTGTTATTTTGTCGTCCTATGGAAGACCATACTACAGGGAAAGACATATATTGTAAAGTTGACGAATTTTTAAAAGCAGAAGGTTTAGAATGGAAAAATTGCTGTGGAATATGCACAGATGGTGCAAGAGCGATGACGGGCAAAAATATTGGTTTTAAATCATTTTTTCAAGCTGCTCATTATGATCATATAACTTTTACTCACTGCCTTATTCACCGAGAGGCTCTTGCAGCAAAAAAATTAGCACCAGAATTGAACGATGTGCTTCAGGATGCTGTTAAGATCATAAATTTTATTAAGAGCCACGCCCTTAACAGTCGCTTATTTTCAAATCTCTGTAAGGATACGGATTCCAACTACACAACTTTGTTATTACATGCAGAAGTAAGATGGTTGTCAAGAGGTCAAAGTTTAAGAAGATTATTGTTATTAAAGGACGAGATCGAAATATTTTTAACCGAACGAAAATGTGAACTTGCTGCTTTTTTTCAAAATGACTTATGGCTATCCAAGCTGTGTTATTTGTCAGATATTTTTGCGAAGTTAAACGATCTCAACTTGTCTCTTCAAGGAAAATATTGCGATATATTTACTTCAAATGATAAAATTGAAAGTTTTATTAAAAAGATCAACATTTGGAAAAGTAGGGTCGAAAAAAATTCGTTCGAAATGTTTTCCAGTGTCGACAATTTTGTAATCGAGAAAATTCATTGTAAAACTTTTATTGCAAAAATTATTGTAGATCACTTAAAAGCGCTAGAAATACAGTTCCGGACATATTTTAAATTAAATATTGATTTCCAAAAAATAGTTTGGATTCAAAAGCCGTTTTGGATTGGCTTAAGTGAGATTGATCACCTGCCACTTAAAGCTCAAGAGGAATTTGCTGAGCTTTCGAGTGACTCAAACTTAAAACTACAATTTCAAAAAAAGCCCTTGACTGAATTCTGGATCGGAACTAGAACTGAATTTCCCACAATCGCTGATATGGCGTTAAATGTACTTCTGCCATTCAACACCACATATTTATGTGAAGTTACTTTCTCAGCTTTAACACATATTAAATCCCAATATCGTTCAGCATTAAAAAATGTTGAAGAGGTCTTACGTCCAGCAGTTTCAAACATTCCACCAAGATTTGATTTGTTATGAAATAAAAAACAGGCACATCCATCTCATTAAATTTTTTACTTATACTTTAATTTAATACTTACCACGCAACTACTTGAATATATTCGAGAGAATTAAGACGGTCAGAATCCACTTTTATTTTTGAAAATATAATAAATACAATTTTATAATTTTTTGTGCAATTTTTAATTGTAGATTTTTGTATGTTTCAAAACGCATTCTAAACTTATATATTTTCATATGTATATGTATATTGTTACCTAATAAATAAATCATCAAAAAATATTAATTTATTTTTCTTTTATATTTGTATGGGGTCGTCAAGAAACTCGCAATCATAAATGGGGTCGTGAATGACAAAAGTTTAAGAAGCCCTGGCCTAGAGTAAAATATTTCAGGAAATGGCAAGAGACGTTTCTTATTTGAAGTTTTTCCAAGTTCTGAGTGGCTATTTGTTGGAATATTTTATGTTCTGGATTGGTATTGACCGATTCATATTCGAACGATCGATCTTTACTGTTGAAAATTTACAAGTTATCATTCTCCAAGAGGAGTCGGACATGGACGTAAAATGTTTATACAAGGTGTAAAAAATAGCAGAACAACGCTCAAAGAGGTTTTAAATTAACGTAACTTTATAATAATATTTTTGGTTTACGTACAGAAATCAAGCGATTTCATTTTAATGTTCTTTAAATCTCGTTGTCTTTAAGTGCAGATGACTTTCATCAGGATATAACAATTTGTAGTTTGCAGCTGCTGATCAACTTGAAGCTGTGTGAGAACAACTCTAATTGCGTCTGTTCTGCAACAGATCCAATCTTTGCATTAGTGCTTGCAGGATAATCTGCGATAGGAAGGGCATGATAATTTGTCTTACAATACTAGCTGCGAGTAAGAGAGAGTGTAATGTTGGAATCTGCACTGATAAAGAGTCCAAACTGCGTGAAGCATTCTTTTCAGTATAATGTTGCAAACACCGGAATACTCAGTCTTAGGTCAACAACCTCCATCGAGAAATAAATGCTTTCGATTATGTCTCCATGAAGTAATTGTTAATCATAAAGCAGTTCATGAAGGTAAGAGGAAAGTAATGCAAAATAGATAACGCCTACGAAAAACATTAAATATGCTGTTGAGCTGGCAACTGGTAAGAAAGAAAACTGCAGACAAAACACAACACACAAGAAAGTACGAATTTCTAGAAGCATTTCATAACAAAAATTTTAATACAATAAAAGTAATTACAAGCAAAACACACAGAAGTATCAAAGCAATAAAAAAAGAGAACACCAATATAAGACATACTTACAGATTGTAGAAAATTTTAATACAGGAGAATGTTCACAAATTTTAGCGAACTTTCGAGTAGTAATTTCTTCTAAAATGTTTAAAAGGGCAAGTAGATTGTCTACAGAACTCGGGGCACGACGAATTTCATCCATAATATCTGCTAGGTTCTATCATTTCAAATACCAAATATTCATAAAAAAGGCTATATATTTCATTGATAACTTTTAGGAAATCCCTAAAATAAGTTGAGCTCCTAGGGGGCTATTTGTAGGCCCAGATCCCATGTAGTAGTATCCCAGTAGGCCTTTCGGAATTCTTAGGGGACCTTATGGTTAGTATTGCTTCTTTGACAGATTTTTGAATATAGTTACGTTATCCGAAGGTTTATCATTATTAATGGATCTCTTAGCAGTCTTGTTAGATTCTAGTTTTGAAGTAAAGTTTCCTGGTTTCTACATGGCTCACCTGTTGTGAAATATTCGAATTTATATTGTTTGGATTATAGTCATGATAAATATCAGATACAATAGATTTTGAGATGCAGAGACAGACTGACCATTAGAAAAATAAGCACGTGCTTAGGGCATCAAGGAAAGGAGAAACCATAAAATTATCCTCGGAACTCATGGAAAGGGAGCATCACGAAAAATTCTCATTGCTGGTTTTGCCATACAATAGACTGTGCAACTGAACCAAGACTGAGAGAGAAGAAATTGGAGAAAAACAAGTATGATATTATTGCTGTATTATGTGGGGGCACCAAAATCTTTTAAGAGCTTAGGACATATAAATATCTTAATCCAGCCCTGTTGAGGTATAAAGTTATATAGGTGCTTTGTTGTTGGGAACAGGACAGGATTTACAAATAAATCTTTTGATTGTATATAACATTTATAGTATTAGTTAATAAGTTTTGATCAGTTAACGTACTGTAATTTACTGTGATTAGCTAACGTAGTTAATATCTTTACTACTAGCAGAAAAGAGCTATACTCATGAAGGTAAGAAAATCCTTCTTTCCTCCGTGGCTAGACTTAGATAAGATTACAATGCCTTACTTTTCAAGCAGATTAGTTTCGTTTATTTTTATCTTCTTTTATCATCGAAATGTTTTCTGCTTTTCTCACACCGTAAGTAAAATAATAAATGTTATTAAAATTTTTTATCTTCCTTTATTGATTAAAAATTAATTATCTTCCTTTATTGGTTATTGAAGTAAAATTATTGATTACATTATTACATTACTGTTTATGAAAAGAAATTAAATGAAAAGATATGTTCACAGATAATAACAGTGGCGTACGATCAGTAGGTACTAAGATGTTAAAATAGGAAGAACAGAATTTTAATTACACATAAAATTTAAGTCTAACATTTTTAAAAAAGAAACTTGTGTTGAATTTGTATTGATGTTTGGGGTGCAGAATTACAAAGTTGCTTGATATTTGCCATGTTTTATTACAATTTATACTAACCCTTTATAACCTGTTGAGTTAAATAGTCATCAAACAAGCAAGTATAGGCGACTATCTTAAAAAGTGCTGTACGTATTTATGTAGAAAATACCACCCAAATTTGCAGCTCACATTGAAATATAGTAGGGATGGCCAAACTTCAAGACAATGGAAGTCTCATGATAGATTTAATGAACGCTCGAGAGCCGCAAGTTTAAAACTTATATAGTTTAAAAAAACTGAGACAGGTTTTGAATATAAAGAAATGTTTTAATTAATGAATATGTGTTAACATGATTACATATAAACACGAAAAAATACATCTTATATCTACTGTTTTGTGTTCAGAAAAGTTAAGTCCCAAGAAAATAAAAATTTTTAACTTTCATACTGGGCAAATTACAAATACTTATTTAAAAGAAAACTGAGTGTTTTTTGAAGTCATAAGCAGTATTTTAGAAACGATAAATTAAATAATACACGATAATGCACTGCAGAGAAACTGTTATTCGAGAAAGAGTATTTATTTTAAAATAAACTATTAACTTGTTTAGGCTTTTGCTTACAAAATAATTTTGTTTCTCCAGCCAATTAATATAAGGAACAACATACTGAGATCCTTCGAAACTTTGAATCCTAACTTAAGAAAGCCTTAAACATTTTTTTTTTTGCTCAGTACTTTGGAATAACTACTTTCACTGATGCCCAGTATAGAGTGAGTGAGTGACGGAGGACGTGGGCACAATCCCTCTACCGTTACGGTTAATTGGTATAAGCACCACGCCCGCCCTTATCTAGAATGACATAATTAGGTACTTAGGTTATCGCTACCCATTCAGACTTGCATAGTACATATTGCCATACTCTGACCTGCATGACTATTACACATGCCGTACCATATTCGGACTTGCTTATTCATACTTGCATGGTGCATTTACATTCATATTGCATGGTACATATTTCACACATTTCATATTACACATTACATTTACAAGGAAATTGAATATGACTTATGTTTAAGGTTCCTTGCATCCATAAGGTTCAATATTTACGTTAATTATACATGATTAGATACTTAGGTTAACTCTATGCATTCATTATTATTTACAGACTTGCATGGTACATATTACACACAGAGAGATTGATTAATACTTATGTTAAAGGTACTTTACATCTTAGGTATTTAGGTTAACACATAGTTTAACACTACGCATTCATTATTGTTTACAGGTTTGCATGGTGCATATTATACACATTACATAGTACAGCTTATATTTACTGAGAAGACTTGCATTGTACATAGTTCACGCATTACATAATACAGATTACATTTCTAAGAATTTAATTATTAATTAATACTTGCATGGTACATATCATACACATTTCATAGTACAGTTTACATTTACTGAGAGATTGATTAATACTTTTGTTTAGGGTACTTAATATTTGTGTTTAAGGTACTTTACACCTGTTTGGTTCAATTCTTACTATAAGTATGTATAGTTGGGTGCTTAGGTTAACACATAGGTTGGCTTTACGCATTAATTATTATTTACAGTTTGCATAGTACATATTACACACATTGGTACATATTACACACATTAAATAGTGCATGCTAATTAATTAGCATGGTGTATATTATACACATTAAATAGTACTGTGAATATTGACATGGTACATATTACACACAATTACTGAGACATGGGGTACATTGGCATGGTACATATTACACACATTTACAATTTACAGTTACAAAAAATACAATTGCTGAGAATATTAGCATGTTGCTTATTACAATAATATTAACATGGTACATGTTGCACACCTTAAATAGTACAGATTACAATTACTGAGAAATTTAATAGTACTTATTTCCGTTATGTTCAGACTTGCATAGTACCTATTACCATATTCTGACTTGTATGACTATTATATGTTCTATACCCTATTCAAACTTGCTTGATGCATATACATTCATATTGCATGGTACATATTCTCACACGTTACATACTATATATTGCATTTACTCAGAAATTGTTTTTATTTATGTTTAAGGTACGTTGCATCCGCAAGATGCCCAGTATAGAAGAACTCACCAAAAAAGAATCTAAATGCAATTTCAGTGGTATTTGAATAATTAAATGGTATTTGAATCAAATATCTCTCATGACGGCCGACTGATACAGTATTTCAGCGTGGCATCTAACGGAATCAGCAAGAATTTTTAGTAATCAGTGAAAATCAGCGCATCATTGAAAACTCTCGAAACTATCTCTCGAATCGTCCCGATAATTTTGGCCATAGATAACGAAGTTCATGCACATCCCTGAAAATTCTTGAAACTATTTCTCGTATTGTTCTCATAACTTTGGACATAGATTATAAAGTATTTTCTTCCTCGCTTCTGTATTCCTTCTTGTTGTTACGGTATCACACTCGGCGCGTATTCGAGAGATCCAGGTTCGAGTCACGGAGAGGGCGTTGCTCATTTTTCATGTCTCCCGCATCAAAAATCCTAATGACTTTACAAGATCAAAGTTCATGCGAATCATTGAAAATTCTCGAAACCCCCTCTTGAATCGTTAGGACAACCGTGTACATACATAACCTATTGCTAATAAATCTAGCAGTTCATGCTGGGCTACATAAACGCTTCGTCGAGCACGTATTCCGTCTGCCTAGTAGCCTAACTCTTCAATCTAGTTGTTTAATTTTAACTTGCTTTTCAAATACATGACAAATCAAAACTAATGTTACAGAAAGAAAACATGCCTTTCACTACTTTAATGAACTTATTTTGCAAATGCAGACATAACGTGAACGCGTAACTCTTCATATTTCTATGGACATGTATGTTCGATTTGGAGGCCTTTTGCAACACGGAACACATCTGCACAATATTTTAGTTCCTAAGCTCTTATCAAATAGGTTTACGGATTCACCACATTCTAACTGTTGGACCCATAAAGGCGGTCAAATGACTTACCGTCTCGTCTTGAATTTCTAAGTAAAATAACTCAGAAGAAAGTTTAAAATAAATTATTGTCAGCCTATTAGTTACAGAGTACAACTTTTCATTGGGTTATCTAACCTGTGTACATAAAATAAATCTCAAATGGAGTTGGAAAAGGAGTCTGTAGGCAGAGAATACTTTAAAAAATAAAATATCAGACTTTAAAAATAAACATTTACGGAAGTAAAATTTCACGTTATTGCCTGAAATTTGTAGTGATAATTGTAAAACTTTTCGTTTGGCTACTAAGCTTTCATGAAGGACGTGTAAGACGTAAAACTAGAAAGACAAAAAATATCAACAGATTAAATGAAGCGTAAGCATCAGAGCCGAGCCAACCGGTGCAGCTGAAGGAGCAAAATGCCTCTAACTTAGTGCGATATTTACTGGCGACTCTAACCTAGTACAGCAAAATACACCTCTAACGTAGTGCGAGGTATAAAGAAAGAAGACAATCAAATAAGAAATCGGAAAATACTAAAAATATTACAAGCTAAAGAGATTTCACCAATATCAATATGCCGGTTTTGACAAAAAAGAGAGAAGTTTGTGTTCTATTGATCCCTCATTGCTTGAGGCAACATTATTGATATGAAGATTTGATGATTAAGGCGAAAGAACTCTATCTGAAATAGTAATATTTGATGAAATGGGAATTTAACATTTTGACTAAAATTTAAATCGCTCTTAAACCAGTGATACTTCCTACACTTTCAAATATTCCACTATGCACAACCACTGGTGAAATAAATTATGATCTCTGTCTACGATTACCATGAAATTATTACGTAAGATAGAGTTTCATGTGGGAAAAGTGTTCATTAAGCATATTATTATAAATGGTTGCAAAATCTGTGAAGCAGTTGCATGAAAATGTCTGACTTAGGGATAGGAAATTAATTTTGAAGGAGTTCTGAAGAACGTTGAGACTTCACCAAAAATAAAATCCTTGTAAAATTCTTCCACAGATTAAAAGAGCTCTATATGGAATTGCAAGGCGAATTAGGTTTCTTCAGCAGTTACTCACGCCATTCAAGGACTAAATAAAGGTAGTAACCCAGAACGAATGGCACATCTTCCAGGTGGGTCAAAACTGCTGTGATCAATGGGATCCCACAGGAAAATGTATGCAGATACTATTGTCGGAAGTAAAATTAATTTGAAAGAAAAATATTAGGGAGAATAATTAAATAAAAATATTAGCATTGCGTTTTATATTAACTTAGTGTATTCCGATGACCTCAAAAAGTAATGTAACCGGAATAGTAATTATCAGAAAGGGAATTATTTGTAATTTTACGTATTTGTTGCATTAACGATAAACCACCAGTGATCAGTTTGAAATCTGTGAAATTTTTACATACATAATAACAGAAATTAAATTAGCGATTAATAAAGAAAAGTGTCACTGCATAATTTCTATTTCAAATTACATTTGTATTAAAAAAATTAAACTACATTTATCCAAAATAAGTCGCTTAGTCAAAGAATATGTGTTTATATTCGTCTTTGTTTTTGTTAGTAAATCTAAATTTTTTTTTGCTCTGTGATACCTCTGTATTTCCGGTTCCCGGGTTAATTTTCAGCATTAACTTGCATACTACACTCATTATCATAAATTACAGAAAAATCACAAAAATCACGATTACTGAAAAAGTTACATGTAGAATTTTATGAAACTTACCCACAATATACAACATATAGTAAGGTATCAAATAGCATAAAAAGAAATTACCAGGCAATTATGGTAGAAATTAGCATATGTATAAAATGAACAAATCGAAGGTGTCAGTTTGCTATAGGAAAAGTAACTTCAATATGGAATATGATTGCCTCTAGAAGCAATACAGCACATACAGCGATGTGTGATGCTTTCAATTATGCGGTCTATCAGTTCCATAGAAGCCAAAGCCATTGCTCTTGCAAAGCAGTTGCAAGCGCGGCAAGGGTCTGAGGGAGCCGATTGAGAGCAGCTAGACGTCTCCCTAAAGCTTCTCAAACATGCTCGATAGGATTCAAGTCCGGGGATCGAGCTGGTCACTCCATGCGCATAAATGTTTCCTGTTGAAGATAATCATCTACGATGCGAGCCCTGTGTGGTCTTGCATTGTCGTCCTGTAACAGGAAAGCATCACCTATTGCCCCGGCATATGGGCGCACATAAGTATCAAAGATGTCATCTCTATAAACCTGAGCATTCACCATTCCCCTTGGAAAGACATGGAGATTTGTGCGTCCACCCAAAGAGATGCCATCCCAAACACAGACACTGCCTCTTCCGTATGCATCGCTTTCATGGGTGTTTGACAGATGATAACGGGCTCCAGGTTTTCTCCTTATCAAATAATGCCCATTATTGTTTTCTAGACTAAACCTGGGCTCGTCCGTAAGGAAAACAGCCCTCCATCGGTCAGGCGTCCAGTGAACATGTTGTCGTGCCCACTACAAATGGTCCCTCCTATGGCGTGTCGTGAGCGGCACACAAATGGCTGGTTGCCTCGCATACAGACCACCTTCGTGAAGCCTTCTACGTACAGTTGACGTTGACACCAACCTTCCGGTGGCTGCAGCAAGGGGGGATCTATGAAGAGTCGGAGTAGCGGTTGTATTCCTGCGTCAAATATCTGTCATCGGCGCTCGTCGTATCAGTTGACCGTCCTTGGCTGAATCTCCTAGATGCCGAATCTGGGGTTTGATATTGCCTCCAAAGTCTATGAACCACAGAAGGACTCATATTTAGCCATCTGACCACTTCTGTTTGACTTTGTTCTGCCTTTAGACTCCCAATGGTTCTCCACCGTAGCTCTGCAGGCAAATGATGCCTGGAGGTCATTGTCATCAATTGGCTATCTCAGATTTTTGATGTCACTATCACAGTGAAATATGTGGGCTTGCTCTCAAACATGGACTTTTATGCTCCTCGCAGATGACGTATTCCGAGTGCAGTGCCACTAATTTGCATATTGCAGTTTTACTTAGGTATTCTTACTTGGCAACATAGTCAGATTTTACACTGTTTGGTTTATTTTTGAGGGAGTTATCGCTATTTTTGTGATTTTTCCTTAATTTATGATAACCAATGTATTTGGATGATATCGGCATCTTTTATTCATTTCTTCATATCCTGGTAGAAGAGCCTTTATTGTTCTTCATTAACTGCATCAAGAATTAACACGATATCTTAAGAGTACACAATATAATGAAGTATCTTTCATACGCTTCTCATTTATGTATGTTTAACACCTATATGTCTTTCCTTATCTATAAAGATTTATTTCTATTTATGTAAATATTTCGTTCATAGGACGCATGACGGTATCTATACGTGGTTTTTTCCTTAATGTCTTCAGGGACTTCTTTTTGAAGATCAGATAGTTTCTACTAAGTTTTGATACAGGAGTCCTTTGATAAATAAGTTTTAATTGGACTGTTATTTATTCTTTTAACTCCTTATACTTTACTCAGGACTAAAAATCAACGATACATTTGAAGAGCTTTCCTTAATGGAAAACTAAATTTGTACTTACTTTAAAATGATTCTGAAAAAAAAAAGTGTCATTTATTCATTATTTCATATTTATGCTAAATATTATACATTATTAATTATTTTGAAGTGAAATATTTTAATTTTTTAAAATTATAGTTAGAATTTTGTGCAAACTAAAAGAAGGAGGATCAAATTAAATTTGCACAATAACAAAAATAATGGAGTAATACAGTAGCAGGATTACAATTATATAGCATTTTAAACGAAATTTATATGATTCACCTTTCATGTTTTTCTTTAATTTTTTCCAATCTCTTGAAAGATGTGCAAACGGTGCTGTACTGTATTATCAATTATAATTTATAAATCGTCCATTCGTGATCACTGTATTCTACATGCCTGAGCACTGCGTTCAAGCGTGGATATGTGTAAATTAAGCAACAGGTATAAAAACTTACTCTCCCTTCCCCCCAAAATAAAGCGTTTAAAAATTCACAACTTACTTATTGGTATTAAATTAATACTAAATTTTTCTTAATTCTCTGCTTATGTATTCAATTTTGTTCGTCAAGTTTTTTTTTAATTCATTAAAAATGTAATTTTAATGTATATTAAAAATTATATTAATTTATAATTATTTTAAAAAAAGCTGTTTAATAAATTAAAAACTTTTCTATAATTTATAAAGTTGAAAAATAATTAAAAATTCTAATGAAATGAATAATTCCTAATAATAGTTTTCAAGCGCTGTTATCGATTCCTTTATACGTATATTTATGTCTAAAACTGAATTTTCATTTGCTGAGTGCAATAAACAAATGGAGAGGTGGAGGGAGAGCAAAAACCGATTTTGAAAAACGCCAGATAAGTAAAATTTCAAATAAAAAGTCCTGTTTTTATTTCATAATTGAAAAAATATTAAAAACATTTTTCTGGGAATATTAATTTTTGGAGATTCCATATCCAAAATATTTAAGAGCAGACTTGAATAAATTTTTCATTAAAGTTGTTAGGAACTCGAAAAAAATTGCAGAAATTGAGTAAGTAAGTATTAACATAATTTATGTGAGATAAAAATTCAATTCTGTAAAAAAATAGTACATGATACTTAATTTGTAATGCTATTTTTGGATTCAGTGTTCAAAATGACACTTAAAATGTTTAAAAAAAAGTTTTTCATCGCAAAAAAACGTTTCTCATCGCAAACTTGTGTTGGTAATTTTTATATACATACTTCCTTTAATTTTTTTATGATTAAAAATTCTTAATGATAGTGTTGATTTACAGCATCGAAAGTTATCAAATCAGCACAAACTTAAAAAAGTGGCGTAAAGTGTAAAAATTGCTGAATCTTCGAGCTTATCAAGCGCTGAAGTCGGCTGTCTAAATTAGCACTTGTTGCACAAATGAGGATGCACTCTAACTGCGTTTAACTGACGTTCAATTCGCTAAGGTATTATTCTTAGTTAAGTGAATTTAATGGACAAACGAAGTCATGAAAGCATTTTACAATCATTTTTGAAGGTTTACACGTTTTTTAACGCCTTTTCTGAAAAAACAAAGCAGACGTGTTAATTGATTATTTGTTTTATCACTGCCAAAGAAAACACAGCTGACGGGAAATCATTACAAATAGGGGGTCATAAAAAATAATAAAAGAGATACACAAAAACTCGTTGCACATAACTACGCGAGATTGTGCCGCATAGATGATCATACGCACTTCCTTATTGGCTTTGAACAACTCCAAGGACTTCCGATAGATGGCGCGCGCATCAACTTAACGGATGGAACAATTCTGTGCATCTCATGGAGGGAAGCGCAAACAAACGCGTGTAGTCGCATGTATGGGGAGAGTAAAGTTTGTTGTTACATAGGGATGGCCCAGAGTCTCCTAGTTATCGCTTCTTTTCTCATTGCCGGTAAGATTCTTTAATGCATTATCACCCTCTTCCAAATACTTTTATGCAGAATTTTATTTTTATGATAGCAATTTCCGAATGCTTTTCATTCGGAACATTCATTCTTTCTTATACTTCATACTTCATTTGGAAGGCATTTTTGACACCTTTTTATTCTATTTATCTCAAAATAAATTTCGCTCATTATTTAACAGTTTTAATTTCATGTGATGATTACGATTAATTATGAAAGCGTATTATATTTGGTATATGATATCCATATCCTTTTTTTTTCTTCTTTCTTTTTTTTATTTCATAACATTTATAGCCAAAAATAAGATATTGTATTTTTGATGGGAATGCTCAGTGATAACACTAAACAAAATGCAAAATATTTCTGATTATTTTTGAAAGACTAAGGATACGTACCAAGTATTAACTCCCACTACGATTACCAGATTGCTGATATTAAGTTGAAATTATATTACTTTATCAAGTAACATCTGTAGCAAAGGTTTTGAAAAAATAATATGGAAAGAGAAAAAAAATATTTCCCCCCCCCTGAAACTTTGGTATTATCAATGCACATACAGAACTTGGGCTTCTGATTCATTTGGTATTTTGCCACAACCAGTAAAAGAAAAACAACTCTTAAATTTTAATTTATAAAAAAACATAGCCTAATTATGTGTAGTTTTATATATTCCATACTAAAACATCAAATAATAATAATAATAATAATAAAAGAAGCACACAATTATAGTACAGTAATAGCGATAGTAATAAAAATGCTATTAATTATAACAATAATTCTATACTTTCAATTTTTGGAATAATTTCATGAAATGCATTAATTGTATGCAAGGAAAACAAATTATATAGAATCAAAAAAAAAAAAAAAAAAATCGGTGATTTACTGCACACATTATATGTAGGTACAATAATAACTAGTCTTTATAATAATGTCGAAAAGGTATGCAATTTTTAAAGCGCAAATTTTGAATTGAACTGACAATAAGAAAACAAGATAACGCTCCGCGGCAACTGGTGTTTTGGATTAGTGAAAAAGTACTTTATAAATTACGTTGTAACTTGTGCCACTTTAAATCATCATACTGCTATATTACTTGATATATAAAGAGTTCAGTTTATGAATTCGTATTTACACTCACTTCCAAAAGTTAAGCACGGAGAGAAAAATGCTAATTTCCGGAAGCCAATCAGAATTGAAGAGCATGCAATTCACTGCAGAGGTAGATGGAAGTATGCAAATATGTTGGGTAACAGCCAATCGCGCTTTCATGTCAAGAAATATGCAAAAAAGGCAGTCTTATAAGAAGCCTGCTGTAGGAAGGGTTACAGAAGTTGATTGTAAGTGCTGATAGAAGGTGCTTAAAACTTTCTTACAATTTGTTTTTAAAACGTGTTTTTATGACTTCCAAAAGACGAATGGAAAATTCTGAGCGCTGGCGTGCTGTGGGGCGCAATGAAGCAGGACAGTCGATCACAGATGTTGCTCTTTTCTTCGGCGTTCATCATTCTGTAATTTCACGTTTATGGAAGCAATTCCAAACCACACAGACAGTGGTCCGAAGGCCCGTAGCCGGTCGGCCAAGGGTTACAACCCCCCGCGGAAGATCGATATATTGCTAATGTAGCCAAGCGGAATCGCAGAGCGACCTCCACACGTGTGACATCTATGGTTACAGCGTCCATTGGTAAGGCGATATCTGCAGCTACTGTACGCCGAAGATTACATATGAGTAGACTGTACGCCCGGGTACCTCGAGTTTGTGTTTCTCTATCCGTCCAATCAAGAGGAGCACCCCAAAACATCACGCATTCCGAGGCGGAAGTATTATGGTGTGGGCAGGGATTTCATTAGGATATCGCATCGACCTGCAAATCTTTAAAAGGGGGTTCTTTAACGGCTGTCCGGTATCGAGATGAAGTTCTAGAACCCATTGTGAGATTGTACGCTGCAGCAGTTGGCCCTACTTTTGTTTTAATACACGATAATGCACATCCCCATAGAGCTGACATCGTCGAAATCTACCTGGAGAGTGAAGGGATTGCGCGTATGGCGTGACCAGCATATTCGCTCGACCTTAATACCATTGAAAATCTTTGAGATGCTCTCGGCCGTGCTG
This sequence comes from Stegodyphus mimosarum, assembly GCA_000611955.2. Lineage (NCBI taxonomy): Eukaryota > Metazoa > Arthropoda > Arachnida > Araneae > Eresidae > Stegodyphus > Stegodyphus mimosarum. The sequence goes on along the minus strand of KK112077.1, from coordinate 464,772 downwards.
TATCTTCACGTTTCTCACCTCCAGCTACTCTTTCTGAGCTGGAAACTGCTCTACAAGAAGAATGGCAATTGCTTAATTCTGCGGTGGTTGACCACCTAATTGAAAGCATGGTCACAAGGTGTAAACTTTGTATACAGATGAGGGGGATCACATACCCTGTTAATGTACTTTTTTTCATTTTATGCTGTTTATTTTCACTTTATACATAATTCTGTTTAAGTCTCCAGTATGTCATTGTCTGATAACTTACAAAAATTTAATATTGTTTTTATTTCTGTATATGATTATTGATTTTGTTTTATGCATAAATATATCTGCTACTTTCCTGCCAATTTTGTGTCAATCAAAGCAGTATTTGTTGATTTTTTTGCATTTTGCATCTTCGTGCTTAATTTTTGTAAGTGAGTGTATGTTATAACATATTATGAAATTATTGAGGAAAATGGGATCGAGATTAATAAAAATATAGCCGCCTTGTTGACACGGGAAATGGCTGCCTTAACTACATCGGGTTCCAATCCCGGAGCTTGGCATACAAACATGGATGTTTGTAAGTTTATAGTGTCTTTGCAGCATGGGAAGCTTGAAAATATTGTCTAGTTGAAAGTTCTGTAGAGAAGTTAGGGAAAGGAAAAGATTTTTTTTAGAGACCCTCAGATCCGTTCCATTGGAGAATTCTCCTTTAAAACTCGAATGGAACTTGGCAAATTCTTGTGCTATAAGGATACCAAAACCTCATCGAACTAATTACAGGCGTACCTTTGCTTTTTGGAAAAGATACAATTAGTGGATCGCATCTGGTTGTAGGCTCAGATCAAAAGGATTAGAAACAACAACAACGGAAAAAAAAAGTAAATTAAAAAAAATCTGAAAGCTCTCAGATTTTACATTACGCCCAAAGAGACACTTTTTTAAACTTTTGTGTGTTTGCTTTATTTATTAAATGTTCTTTGCACTTAAACCATAAAATTCAATTCAACAGCAATATCGCAAAACAATTTTAAAATGAGCATATTTTTAGAATTTCCGATACACAGTCTCGCGCGCTCGAGATAATTCCCCCCCCCCCGTACAGTTTTGCCATTGTTCGCTTTGAAATCGTTGAATTTGTTAATCAAAAATTAGTTGAAGTGTTACAAAATAGGAAACTGGTAAAGAAATTTCAAATTCCAAATTAGGGCTTCCAGATTCCCATATTCGGTAGAAGAATACGCTATTCAAAATTTGATAGCTCTATAAGGTATTTCTCCCGCCTTCTTGGCATGCCTTCATGGTGTAGTGGTCAGCACGCTCGGCGCGTATTCGAGAGATCCGTGGTTCGAGTCCCGGGGAGGGCATTGTTCATTTTTCATATAACCTAAACTCTCAGTACCCTTTTTTTATCACAATGCGAGAAACATACGGTTGCGAAAATTTGAAAAGTGAACCGCCATTTAAAGTTTTCAAATGCAAAATGCGAAAACGAAAGGCTAAAAAAGCCCTTTGGGCTAAAAATACAGTAATAAGTTTCCTGCAAAGGAACGTTTTCCGATTTATTTGAATGAACAGATTTTGCATTTAATATGTAATATTACGTAACGTTTGACCTCAAATGTTTATTTATAAAATATATCAATAGATGGAATACATTTAAAGTAACTCAGAAATAGGGTACATAATTAGGTAAAACAACACATATGAAAGTGATCTACTTTAGAATATACCTTCATTGATTGAATATCGCGGAAATTTCGTCGTGTTCCTTTCTTACTAGTTTCTGTTTATCCCGTTACCTGCAATAGAATCAGAACCAGAATATGAAGCTTCTTTCAGAAATTTTGTCTGTTTAGACACTAGTGAACAATTTTGGGAGGGAATTGAGTTAAAGTTATTAAATTTTAAATTTAGATTGGTGCGTCAAATGAACAGCTTTTAGCTTACCCGCTCACCTAGCCAAATGATCCTGTAGCTTAAAGGGTTGTTGCAAATTTAGAGAGGTTCAGGAACATTCTCACATGAGAATATTTCAGATGTGAAAAACTGAAAACGTGTTCACATTTGCAGCATCATTCGGAGATGGTTTTACCGTTGGGCAAAGCACGTTAGGGCACTTGCCTTATGCAGCAAGAAAGAAAAAGAGATTTAATTAAATTCTTCGTTTTTTGACTTTAGCCATATATTATTTAATTTAATGTCCATTAAATGTTATTTTAATGTTATAAATCAATAAATAGATACATATATCATATACAGTATCATTAGCAAAAATATTTTAATTTATATTTCGTAAAATTAAAAAAAATCTAGCACGTAACATTCACAACTATGTTGTTGTACATAAAAAATTGTTAAAGAGAAGAAATAAAGTTGTAGAAGAGGGAAAAAGAGAAGAACGTGAACAAGACGAATGGGAACAATGACAGTAACAACTTCATAGAGGAATGAAGACAAGTATAGGGGGTAGAATATTTTCTGATTCAGTTTTGCGGCGAAATTTTAAGTACTTTATTCCAGAGCAGCAATACAATTGCGATGTTTTTTTAATTGGTTTCTAAATCCGCGTTAGCTGTGGAATTCAATCTATTTCCTTGTTTTGACAAAATATATTTCTGCGATACAACGTGGGTACAGATCGTAGTTAGAGGTCTGTGTTGTTGTATGTTGTTATTCGTATTAAAATATGACGATGACATTTATAACTTTATAACTTAATCATCGTATTTCAATAAGAATAATTAGTATATAAACCTATGACTGCTAGTTTAACTTTCAATTAGAATTTGAATGAGGAGATTTTATTATTTATTCGGATGCCTTTTTTAATAACGCTTTTCTGTTAGATTTTGCTGTTGATGTAGGACTGTTTATTGTTGCAGTGGCTTATCTCACTTCCCTGATCTAATAAGAACAAGTTTAGGAATTTTATAGTGGCAAAGAGCGCAAGTTTACATCTGTCGTTGACATGTGTCTTCAGCGCCAAATAGGTGACAGTGTGACTTTCCCCAGTCCCTTGACAATTTTTGAAGGAGTATCCTCGAGAAACGGTCCTAAGGTC
>KK112077.1:425724-461704 GCA_000611955.2 Stegodyphus mimosarum | reverse complement strand
CTGAAAGGCTGTCCGTGTATTTTGAGTGCCTCCATGCCGCCCAGGCACTAAACATTTACAAACATCCATGCCTTCTCCGGGATTCAAATGCGAGCCTAATGAGCGATACAGCAGCCAGGAGGACTGAACACTATGCCGATCAGGACTGCACTTATGAAAAGGGGTAAGTGGATTAGGAAAAGGTTTTGAGTTCCACTTTTGAAAATGCATATCAATATGTAGTATTCAAACAATATTTTTTTACCGAGCTTTAAAAATAAGTAAGAAAAAATGGGATACTAGTAGTGTCAAAATAAAAAGCAAAAAGAAAAAAGACAGGAGAAGGAAAAGAAGAAGAGACGTGTTGTAGTTTTTGCGGAAGATGAAACCAATTCACCTTTTAGTTATGGCCTAGAAAACTGCTGCGTAGATCTGACTCTTGACTAGAGCGAAAATCACAACTGGGTTGCTGGTAAAAACATCGTTTTTATGTTGAACAGGAACAATTATTCAGAAATACATTATGGCTTAAACTGGTTAAAACACAAGAGATGCTAAACGCACCCACAATTTCTGCACACTCAGTCTATATTTTAGATAATAGAAAAAGAAGCTTAGCGAATAGATGCTATTTTTTTAGTGAAATGTAGCGCTTGTGGTTGCCGGATTTAAAATCCATGGATTATATATTCTGCTTTTGATATTTATTAGTAAGATATTTATTCATAAGAGTTTTCTAATTATTTCTACGGAACTGGTATTCTAAATTCTGTAGAAGCTAAAACTAAATTCTCTAGAAGGTATGGCGAGACGTCCAGTTAAAGAAACTACGAAATCAGAAGAAGGTTTAAATGAACTTTTATTAAAACTTAGCATAACAAACTACTCAGCTGGTGTATTATAAAGTATAGTCACTGTTGTTTACGGGATAATATCTAACACAAAACTAAGTAATTCAAGGTATAAAATTTGCAAGGCAAAGTCCTTTCGTAGACTCCAACATGCTAACACCAATACGAGTGATATAATAGCTGGGTGTAAAGTTGTAGCTGAGTGTAACCTCTCTCGTAACTTCAAGAATTCTATTGTCATAAACATTAATTAATTTGCATCCTGGTGAGAGCCGACGAAATCAAAAGTGCCAAAAAAGATTAAGGAAAAAAAAAGCTTTGGTGTGGCGTAAGGAACGGAGGTTTTTAATTTGCATTTGTATTGAAGCATCAATAGCAAGTAGTTACTCTGATTCGCTTTTAGATGATCTGCTCATTTTTATCAGAGTCTAATTGTTATTGCCATTTTTAATGTTCCTTGATGACGGGTTTTAGTTTTGTTAATAACATTGCATCCACCTTATAATGTCACACACGCCATTGCTGAATATTTATACCGGTAATTAAACACAGAGGGACTTGCATTTCAGGGATTCTCTTCATTTTATTTGTGTATGTTGGATATAATTTCATACGAGATCGATGATGCTTTACACATTTGCTATAGATATTTTTACCATCTCTCGTCGTTTTCGCGGTAAGATAGCTGATTTCTAAAATTCGTCCTTAGGAACGCTGCAATCAGTCTCGTATGTTACAAAATGGTTACTTTACAGTAGATAAACACAACTTCTACAACTAAAGCCTTCTGCGTTAAAAAATATTGCAGTGTTTAAGAACTTTACTGCGTATTTTCTTTATATAAGAACAATGTATACAGGCGCTTACAATTTCTTTGCTTAGAGACGTCATATGCTCTTGCACCGATTTTGAACACTGCATGCTATTGAATTTAGAAGTATTACAAAATACCTTAAAAAGTTTTGTGAATTTTGTATTTGTTTTGCCTTTTGTTTTTATTCACATTAAAGGCTATTGATATTCTATTTTTTTTTTGGAAAAAATATGATCCGAACAAAATAGGAAGCAATTTCTGATCCAGGTAATACAGGATTTTTAACCTACAGATTATAACAGAACACTGTTTTATCGGAGTAACAATGTGAGGAGTTAAAAAATATATTTCTCAATAATATATTTAATGGAAATAAATTTGGAATATTAAGCTTTATTACAAATAAAATTAAAGTGAAATTTCGCTTTCCGTGAAGATGATTTAATTTTTAAATATTTAAGTTAATATAAATAATAAGCAAAAAAAATATAGCACTACATATTTTAGTTATAAAATGCTTCTCTACTTTTCTGTTTGAGCCTCATCATTTCCATTTTAAAATGAATCATCATAACAAAAATGATATGCTTTTATAGCAATATACGTGTTGTAACCACATGCATGTTTCTTCTTCTCTCCTAAAAATTTAATTAGACGTTAAAGAGATTGATTTACTAGATGGCAATAGTGGGTAAAAGTTTCCTTTTAAAAACAGAAGCGATATATTTATATGATGATTTGATGGTTTGTGTTTCGGCAAAGCTCGCTCTTAAAATTCGATATCTTCCCAATTCCTGTTTAATTTACATCTCATGCTTATGTATGAGTAAATACCATTATAAAAATTTCATTTTTGAGTTTTAGATGAGCTCACATATTTCAAACAGTAGAGATTCTATTTCTCAAACTGGAATCTGATGGATCAGATGACAGTTCCTTTTTTTATGGTATTTTTAAAGTCACATATTTAAAATTATAGGCGGTTGGAAATATCCCCTTATTTTTTGTCATATACTAGGTATTTTTTGCAAATGTGTTATTATATTTTTATACGTTTTCTTTTATTAGAATCTATTAATTTTTCCTCACTTTTCTATACTTTGATTTCCTGATCCTTATGCCTCATAAGACTGGTACTAAGGTATACAAATGAAAAGCCTATAATTAGCCGTCATTTATAAACCGATCTTCAATATTGGTCCTCGTTTATGACTGATCTTCGATTTTCTTCATTAGACATATAATTGTAGACTATATACTGTATTAATTAATTGCACTTAGCTCTTTTTATAAACCCAAGATTTAAATGCATTTTAAACAAACATTTGAAAGTTAAGGTTATAATATTTATGTTTAACTTAAGCAATATTGATATCTGGTCTATTTCACAAAATTTTTCCGATTTCTAAATTTTTTTAATGTTTAAAAAACATTGTTAAAGAAGTTTTCAATGGGGGTAAGATAAATGTTTGTGAATCTAATCATTAATCTGCAGCGCTGCAAAACCATTAAACGAATATTATTCCAATAAAGAATGGTTTTATTCTGAAAACTCTACCTCCACGTGTAAATCAATAAGTTTATTATTGCAATCAAGTATATATTTTCGAAAGCACATTTATTTTAAATTTGCCAGTATTATTATATTTAGATATACAAAATGCTAAAATTTTCGTTTAGTTAGAAGTAATAAGTAGAAGGTAATATTAAAAATTAATAAATGAATAAACACAGTTAATGGAAAATTTCAGCTACCTGTTAGTTTCGAGATGTTGCTCTTAGCAAAAAATACTAAACCCTGTTAGGTAACTCTGATGTCTTCTATTGAGAGTGAGGTCACGAAATTTCTAGATAATGCAAAAATTGTTAAATGACTATAGGTAATAGAAAATTTTGGTTTGTGATTTTGAAAACAGTTGCATATTTTTTGAGTCAGGGTAATATGTCTAAGCGTAAAAAATATTTAAAAAATTCAAAATCATTAAAAGAACGGAAATACTAATTTTTTAAAACCTTATATTAATATTTTACTACGCGTTATTTGTTCACCTGAAAAGAGGCAAAGGCCAACTAGCTAACTTCTAATTCTGTAGGTGCTTGTGCAATTCTTTCTAAATCAAAAATCTTTTTCCTGAATTTAACCTATCGTAGTAAAAATTCTTTAGTATTAAAATCAATATGTCAATTTTTAATTATTAAAGCAATTAATTTTTCCCAATAATAACTTTTATTTGAAACAGTTCGTTTGTAAACCGTAATGCTTTTACGTATTCTTATTCTCTGTCTAACTATATGCACAAGAATATACACATTTAAGCTAATATGCAATTATATATATATTAATTTATTCTAATTTATGCATCCATTTATGTTAATATAGTCGAATTTATGCGTCTAATTTCCAACCTTTTGCGTGAATTCAAGTTATGTTTACTTTTTACAACAAAAGCTTATTAAAAATGTAAGATATCTCTATAAAGTAGAAATTTAAAGCCTTAAGATTTGGGTCTTAAAAAAAGAACTTTTATAATTTAGTGCATTCGCCAGTTTCTGCTTTCAGAAATAGAAAACATAATTGAGCGACAATTTTTGAAAGAGAAGCGACGAATATGAATTTTAAATTTAAAAGTTATAAGGTATTTCTCACGCCTTCTTCGCATGCCCTTGTGGTGTAGTGATCAGCACGCTAGACGCGTATTCCAGAGGTCCGTGGTTCGAGTTCCAGCGAAGGCGTTGTTCATTTTTCTTCTCTTCTGCTTCGAAATAACTTACTGTCTCTACAAATTAAATTGAATTTGAATTATAATGTATGCTTGAGATAACTTTAAATACGTAAACTACTACGTGATTATCAAATATACGCCATTCAGCCTGTTACAGGCTTGGAAAGGATACTGCTTGACTTCCATCTACTTCTATACAACGGTACTTAAAAGTTGTCGAAATAGCAAGACTGATACTCTTTTAATTACGAATCGTGCCGCTAGGTGATCTTAACCTGGGATTTTCCACTCTGGTCTGTCTGTGTCAATCTGTGTGAAGTACTTCGCTCTTGCTACTCATAGGGTTCTGTGATTTTTGTGATGAATGACTAAAAATAACAAAGAATGTGCGTGATTTTTTTCTTTGTTATAGAAAACAATAGCTAAAACCACTTGCTATGCTTTCGGCATGTGTTTGAAGACGATGCTTTGACTGAATCACAAGTAGTTTATTCAAAAATAGAAACATAAAGGTGAAATTCTGTCACGACCTGACTGTCTACTGCCAATCAGAAATGAGGGAAACATTGAGAAAGTGTGGCAGGATGTAGATGAAGATCGTCAAAAGACCATTGATCAAGTTTCTGAAAAATCTGTTGTCGTAAATATTTGACAGAGGATTTTATCAGAACTTTAGGAATAAAATAGGCTGTTAGCCAAATTATGCCTTGCGTGCTCAAACAGGAGTAGAAGAAAAAACACTTCAATGCTTGCTATGATTTGAAGCAGAAATTAGATATAATCCAAACTACCTTACAAAGATCACGACTAAGGGATGAGTCTTGGTATTATGAATATGACACGGAAACAAAACAAACATTAAACCGAGAAAAAATTTCAAATTCACTTCAGTTCGGAAGAACACGAAGAAATCAAACAGAAACCACCGAGACATTCTTGATCAGCTTCAGTGATACGAATGAGATTGTACACAAAGAATTCGTTCCTCCCCGGCAAACAGTGGACCAACATTTTTATTGTGGTGTTATGTATAGACTACGTGAGAGTATACGACGAGAGCGCAGAATGTTGAAGAAGTGGCGATGGTTTCTCTACCATGCTAATGTTCTATTGCAGAAGCTATCTCCAATAACAACATAGTGCTTGTATTGACCCCCATTTTGTATGCCAGATGCTGCTCCATATAAGCCTTTTTCGGTTCTTACAGACAAATAGGTCTCAGAAAGACGCAGCTCAGTGATATGGATGACGTATAAGAAAATGGTATAGCGAATGAAGAGTTCCAGAACAGCTTTCGGCAGCGGGCAAAACATTGAGTCAGATGCATCGATGCTATGAAGAACACTTTAAAGAGGGCAGGATAGAAAACAAAACAAGGCAGGCAATCATGAAAACAATGAGAAGTCTGGATATTTCAAGAAAGACAATCTCTATGCTATGAAAACAACTTCAGAATTTCGAAGTCGTTGTAAGGAGGCTTGAAAGGTCGTCAGCAACTGTAAATCAATAAGAATTGCTTCTCAAGATCGATATGTGGCAGTAATTGCCTATCATAAAAGAACGTCTACTACCAGGCAGTTAAGTTCCAAGTTTGCAGCTGCCACTGGAATGTTGTATCAAAGCAAAGAGTTTACGGGAGGCTTAATGCCAGAAACTCAGTCTTCTCAACAAAAGAGGGATCTCTTTAATTGGTGCAAAGAACATCAGAACTAGAGCGAACAGCAGTCGTTCTATGGTGTTTACTGATGAGCTGAGGCTTAGTTTAACATCTGATGCTAAACGAGTTTATATCTGGAGTGAGTCAAGAACGCGAAATCTTCATTCGAACATTATGGAAAGGAACCGTTTCGGTAAAGCAGGTGTGATCATTTTGGGAGGAATAATGATCGATGTACGTACACTCCTATACGTTTTCAACAGTGGATCTGTGACAGGCCAGAGATATTGGGATAACTTTTTGAAACTTTATATAAAAATTTCAAAAGGTGCATAGGGATCTAACGTTTTATTTATAGACGATCATGCTTGTACATGTCGAGTAAACCTCGTTGATCCTAGAAAGTAAAGACATTGAGCGAATATCGTGGCCAGCAAAATCTCCTGATCTTAACCCGATAGAGAACTTATAGGAACTACCTTGGAAACGTAGTTGCATGGGAACATCCTTCTTCTAGAGATGTAAAAGAGGACTGCTGGAGGAGTTGAGCCTAATTTCCCAAACTGGAGTTAACAGTGTTATTGGCAGTATGAACGTAATGATGTGTGTGTACAACTCAAAGGAGATCACTTTTCATATTCAGCTTATAAGCCTTAATACATTTCTGAGTTACTGTTTTTTTTAACTATCCTTGTAACATAATATTACCACTTTTATTATATGCTACAGTTCGATATCATATTGGAATGCTGTTAGTTTTTAATTTTGTATCATGTTATGCTGTTATGTATCATTCCACAAGAAGTATATAACATTATAATCAACAGTTTCTGAGAAATTCGTGATTTCATGCTGTAGAGTAATTAGCTTTTTCTGAAGCAGGAGACATGAAGAATGAGCAATGCCCTTGTAGCATTCATTATTTTAATTAACCAAGTTATTTTTAGTTTGAACTTTCCTGTCGATATCTTAAAGTTTCAGTTGCTGCCCGAATTTAGCGCGAGCGAGATATTTATGCAAATCGCAGATATCTGATAGCAGTTTAAAAGGCAGGAGTTAACGAGGGAAGAGACAGAGTCTTGGATTTATCGCCGTAAGGCTGTGTGCGCAAAGATTTCCTCTGTCTACTGAAAGTTCGCCTTCAGAGGCAATTGCAATTACTAGTTCTTGCTAGTGAAATTCGCATTATTGCATTTCACTAAGAGTTTAGGCTTCCCTCGCCGTCCTACTTAAGTTAGGTATTTGAATTGTTAACACACTTTATTTCATATTATTTTAGTTCAGTCCAAGTAGCGGTTTACTCTCAAGTTGGAGAGTTGTAATTATTTGAATTAAAGGGTCCTTTAAACCCTCCTTCTGACTTTGTAGTTCTTCAACACTAAAGGACATAGCCTAGATTTGCTCACTGTCCTCCACATAGGGTTTCACAGCATATGCTTAGCAAGAAAATTAAGAGATTGAAGGAGAAACTTTATACCCTTGCCGGAACTTGAACCTTAACCTTTCGAATACACGCCACGTGTGCTACCGTTACACCACGAAGGCACGCAGAAAGGAGGGAGAAAATACATGTAAAGACGATTTTGGACATGAGTGTTTATGTATCTACTTAAATTGAAAGGTATTTAATTTGTAGAGACCTGAGCTTCTTTAGAGCTGAACACAGACTTTCTACCTATGTGCGATAAGGTATTCTTAATCGATGAACTGCCAAAGACTGCCAGCGGTCACTTATAATTCTTACTTACAGGTGGGATTTGGACATTTGACTTCGATAGCGGCCAAAATAGATGAAAACAATCGATGGTCTTGAGTATTTCTAGGAATGTAAAGCGATCGAGTGCGCTCTTCACAAACTCTTTTCTGACGTTTTCGTTTCATTGGTAATTTAATTTATCGTATCACTTATTGGGTTTTAAAATTTCCTCTCTTCGATTTACATTGATTTTTAAGGCTCTATGGGGTTAAATGGATTTAATATTTTCTATTTGTTTTCAGGTACTTTGAATATCTTAAGTTGATTTCATATTTCTTCAGTTTCATAAAATTTCATATAGCTTTTTATTATTCCTGTTAGTTTGTATTTACTCGAAAATAAGACCTCCTTTTCTTGCCATAATTTCTTCTAAAATTTCGTAAGATCTTATAATCGGGTATTATAATGAATGAAACTGCAAAATGAGAGAAATGAGTTTAACTACTATAATATATATTATAATTGCACTGTTTAAGTAGTGAATAAATTGCTAAAGTAATTACTGTTAATGCAAACTGCATAACTACCGTTAATTATAACAGCCACGTTTAAATAAGCGATTTATATTTAGTTCTGCATCCACTATACTGGTTACTGGAATGCTTATAAACTAACAAGTAATAATATATCATTAATTTTTAGAATTTTCGTTTTATATTGTAGTAAAATATTGTATTAAATTAAGTAGCTTGCCTTTCATTATAATTAGAAACATATGCGTTTAATTAGAATTATGCTTTCATCAAATATTCACCTGCTTTTTTATTTTCTAAAATTCATCCTAAAACATTCGAGGAGGTGTTTTGTTTTTAAAGATATATGATACTTTTGTTTTCTTATAAGAGTTTTTTCCGATATAAAATGTCGCACTTATTTTAAAAGTTTTCATTTTCCCTTTCTATATGCTACGTTACAACCTCAAAGTATTGAATGAATTTTTTAAAAATTCGAGAAATCATTTTAAAATTCGTTTTTACGAGCTGCTGTCTACTTTGACATACAAGAAACTTCAAAAAATCACCAGCAGTGCTGATGTTGTATAAAATGAAAGTAGCGCAAATCACATACTACGCTACTGAGTTTTCGATTGACATCTGAAGAAAGTGGAACATTCTTTCTCAGTTCTCGTTCTCAGTAAAAAAAAGGAGTACATACCAATCATAAACCATTTCGAATTGAAGATTGTGTCGGAAATGCACGTTTGGAATATTTCTGATTCCCCTTCCTTCCTTTCCTTAAGCATGATGTCTGAAAATAGCAGAAAGGGACAGAACGAAAACTTTTTTCCATAAAAATTTATCTGCCTCGGAATGCATGGGTGTCTTTTGGAAACGTTTTAGTTTTCGAGAAAATATTCGACTGGTATCTAAAAATGCAGAGATGTGCTTTTGTCTGAAGAGTTTGCAATAATTTGGCTATAGTGCACAGGCTCATTATGGTAAAACTAATGAAATCTACCTCTCTTGAGATGCTTTTGTGAAGATTTGTTGAGGGAAAATGGCTTGCATTTGCATTGCAGAAAACCCCCATATTGCCATTTTTTGTTCTGCCGAGAATCGAATGCAGATTTTGCATCTAAAGCGTAGTTTGACTTAGCATATACGGTGTCTTACTGGAAAGAATTTAAAATACCGATGAATAGTCATCTTCAAAATGATTACTTGGTAAGCAAATGTAATTTTGTCAGTGCTCATAGAACTTTTGGAAGCACTGCTGTAAGTCATCTTTTCGTAACTGCCCACAATGCCATCCTCGGTGCTGCTTTTGCTTTATAAGTTGAAGACCTTCGAAGCTGCTTTTGCCTCATAGGTTGATGTAATAGGCGTCTTTTCAGAGTTTATTTCGCTTATTAAAAAGAGATAAAATTTACGAAAGGATAATTCTGGCTAATAGGTGGAATATAGAGGTAACTCAGAATGTTTTTAATGAGAAACATTGTAATCGTTCAAGAGACATTCGCAGACGCATTGGAGAAGACACAATTCTCCACTTTGCAACATCACAGGCCATTAAAGACGGATGGAAGATAGCGGCTAAAAGAGAATGTAGTAATACCAGATTATACATCTTGATTACTTCAAGAGACAATAGCTATACTTACATGCCTGTGTTTTCATGGATGGAGTCAAAACCCGAATTTTCGGATTGTACTAGGTATAATCATTAATCTGAGTTAAAATGTTGTTCAGAAATTATTGTTATACAAAGATGTTAAATATATCTTGAATCAAGTTAAGGAGCAAACATGCGGAATATTGAAATTTATGTATTACTTCAGAATGTTTTTGCTGTTAGTGCATTTATTTTTGATGCAATGTGGCACATTTCGATCCAATGACTCTTGGCGTCCGAGAGTTAGTAATTTAGAAGTGCATAAAGGATTTATTAAGCTAAATTTTGCTGTACTGTTTACTATAATAATGAACAACTGCACTGCCAAGAAAATCCTGAAACCAAACTTTGACTACTTCGGAACCGGATGAGATTGTGGAATTGTACTGACGATAATTCCATGAAACTTGCTTTCAAGCAAAATAACTTTCCTGATTTTTGATCGTGCTGAGGAAAGATAATATATACAAGACTTGCGGGGAAGTTATTTAAAGCAGTTACTTGTAGTTTGCGCCACACATTTGTGCAAAAATACTTTTTGTAGCTCTGCGTGCGTAAGCAACAAAAATCGAAAATTTGTTGGATTGGAATCAGTTCTAAAGCATGCATTTTTCAAACATTGAATCTGTTACTGCACATTGAATGACAAGAAGAAGAAAGAATCTAGAAATAGCGTTATCATTTTCAAGGTATCAGCAATGAATATATTTTATTACTCATAAAATTGTTGTAGCTTAAATTTTTACTTCTTTGTACGAAGTAAAAAGGGAAGTCTTGGAATCGGATGTTTTTGAGTGACATCGGTGCGTAAGGACAGAATAAAAGACTCTTTTTTCCCCCAAAAAATTATAAAACTGATTTAAAATGGATTCCGAAGAGATTTTTACGTGGCGTCTATGCGTACGTACGCATGTATGTATGTATCTTCCATAACTCAAAAACGAGTAGCCTCAGAACGTTGAAAGTTTGTGTATAGGACTGCTATACCATGTAGATGCGCACCTCCTATTTTGGTTGCGATCGGCCGCGCCAAACGTATATAAATATATGCATATATATATATCACTCTGTTAGTCGGCTCAGTGAGCTCCTTTTTTATTCTTATATGTTGGTGTTTTGTGCATTTTTTGCTTTAAAAATGATTGAATTATGTTGTTCATATCTTCTGGTTAAGGTTTTTATGCCTTTAGTAAATCTGCATGCAAGATTTGTAGAATTATCAACAATTTAAAAGTTGTTTGAGTGCGGCTAAGCAGAATCATTTTTCACATGGCGGCCATATTTGTTTACATTTGAAACTTAGGAGAAAAGTGGATTTGTTGCCATTATTCTCCTAAGTTTTAAATGTAAACAAATATGGAAAACTAAAGAAACTAAGCTTTGCAACAACAAAGATAACGCCTTCTTTTATTATTGCCAATTAAATCATACTTAATCCACTCTGGAATTTAATCGAGGAAATAAGTGTTTAAGATTTACTCCGTAATTTTTAATATGGATATTTTGAGTTTTCATGTATTTTTGCCTTGTCGCGAAATGAGAACTGAATTAATTGAATGAAAAATACTGAATCGTCTGTGAAAAAATGTTTTTTTTTGTTTTGTTTGTTTAATTTTTTTACACATGGTTTTAGATTTATTCTAGTACTTGAGTAGAACATGTGACAATGATCAGATAATTCTCCAGATGCTATATATAATTTTTGTGCATTCTGAGTTATAAAATGAATGAGATGTAACGCTAGCGCCAGAGTGTCGCTATGGTGGACAAATATACTGAATTTTAAAGAATGCATTTATTCTATTCTGGTTTATGAGCTATCTACGAAAAAGATTTAATTGAATGCAATAAGTTTAAATGAAATGCAAAATGCCTGTAATGTAATATTCCGTACAAGGAAGTCATGTGGTGTATACATCAGATTTTTTAAACTGTTATTATTAAAAAAGCTAAGTTTTGAAAAGACTATAAAGTAATTTGAGATTTTTAGAAGTTTGCGTAGAAAAATACAAATAGCTTCTATACACGATTCAAATATCATCTTATGTTTTATGACAGAGAAGTTATAAAGTAAACGGTTGCCTAGCAAATTACGCATCATATGAAAGGTGTCCTTGATCTTAGAAAGTTTAAAAATTACTGCTGTAGCAGATAGACATAAAGTATGCGTTGTGCTAATAAATGTTGAAACTGAGTGACGTTGACGGGAATTGTCGTTGTTAGGATTTTTATTTCTTACTTTTATTGCAAGTCAGTAAATGTTTATTTCTTAAATGCAGATGTGATTGAAAACTGCAGGTGATAAGTGGGAATATTCAGATGGCAATGGCTTTATAATCAGATGTTGTGCTGTCTCCGACACTCTTATCAAAAATAAGTTTGATTTGTTGAACTGCAACCTTTCATCTTACTGGAGCAATTTCTGTTAAATTTTTGGAACTGAAAATTCACGAAGAACGTTTATTAGTTAAATTTTATTTCTAAAATACGCGGATTTGAATTGCACCTGTCGGCTTATACGCAAATTTTGTTTTAAATCACACAGTGGAAAATTATTTGAAGAAGCAGTTGCTAATACAGATATTAGTATGTCTTATTACTCAGTTCCATAAAATGTTCATGTATCCATTAAAAAAGTTATAATTTGCGAAGATGTTGTCACACAAACATTGGTAGATTTCACGTGATGCCAGGATCAATGAAGAAAAGTATAAACAAAAGTAAAAATAATTCACATATGTGGCAAAATTATGCTATCGCATAATATCGCAATGGCAATCGCTTGAAGAATAGACACAAAGTAACAAAATATATTCAGTGTTGTTATCTTGAAGTGATAATGTTATTTCTAGATGATAATGCTATTTCTAAATTATTTCTTTTTCTTGTCACTCGATGTGCAGTACCAGACTCAATGTTAAAAAAATACATGTTTAGAACTGATTCCAATTCAACAAATTCTGATAATTGTTGGTTACGCACGTAGAGCTACAAAAAGTATTTTTGGATGACTGTATGACGGAAAATATAAGTAACTGCTGAATAACGTTCCATCCAATTTTATTTATACTATATTCTCTCAGAACGATAAAAAATCAGGAAGGTTATTCTGCTTGAAAGCAAGTTTCATTAACAGCACAATTCCACAAACCCATTTCCGAAGAAGTCTGGTTTCATGATTTCCTTGGCAGTGTAACTGGCATATCTGGCACCAAACTGTTATGAAATTTTAATTAACATTATGAAACCCTTGTACTTAATAACATTTCTTCTATTATTAATAGCAGGACTTTTTCTACATTTCAACTGATCACTGATTTCATGTACCTTTAAGAGTTTAGTTGGTCTTATGATTTCGCTATCTCAATTTCGGCATAAACGATCTCGTTTTGACCATTTAACACGTTCACTGCCAAAGCTGAAACGGCGAGTTCGTTTACACGCACCAGTAAATGGATCTGAGCTCTTAACATTTAGGTATTGTATCTATGTTTTGAGAAATAAATGATCTATTTCAGTTCCTCAAATGTATCATTTAGACCTTCTTGTATGCTAAGAACCTAAACACTACATGCATTTGCTATGGCAGTACTCATACTCGGTGATTTAGGTAAGGTGATCCATAATGAGTTAGCATTAGCTGGGAAGTAAACTTAATTTACTAACTACGTAACTGGCAAATAAATTTAATTTACTAACTACAAGTATTCTTGTAGATAGCAGTGAAAGTGTTAAAAGCGAGATAATTTTTTAGCATCTTGCAGTTTTAAAGTTTAAGAGCTGCTTTCTTATATGGGGCTCATCAGTGGCGGGTAAAGTCGTTGAACAGTGGTAGTTCGACCCGGGATTTAAATTCCGGTGAACGGGCCGGTCGGATGGGCATTTTGATACTTTTCCCCATGCGTAACGTTTGTATGAGTCAATTTCCCTTAGAATATCCTCCACAGAGGCATCCTTCTCCATAGGAGGACTTACCTTAATCACTTAATGACTTGCCTTAATCAAATAGACCAAACTAAAGCAAAACCTTATATGAAATTATCATCCTCGGAAATGGATTATACAGCCAGATCAGTCAAATTGCGCTTGTGTACAATCAGTTCGCGGTTAAGTGGTGTAACGGTGCGACAGACGTCCACAGTGAACTCAAAATTAATCCGAGGACACCTACAAAATGACAAAAAAAAAGAGCAGCCCGTATTGTAATTAACAGAAAAATAATATTAAAATAACCGAGTTTACCAGAAAAATACAAATACCAATATTTTCAAACAG
Source organism: Stegodyphus mimosarum (assembly GCA_000611955.2). Lineage (NCBI taxonomy): Eukaryota > Metazoa > Arthropoda > Arachnida > Araneae > Eresidae > Stegodyphus > Stegodyphus mimosarum. Next base: position 447,537 of record KK112077.1, on the reverse strand, counting down.
TTTAATCTAAAGAATATCAGTAATTCACAACAGAAAGAACGCTTTGTCAAAAATAAAATTTTATTGGAAATGAAGAAACTAGATGAGAAATGTCATTAAAATACGGTATTCATAAGAGAATTTGAATAATTTCATTGAGTTCAAATTAGTCTACAATAAGCCGGTTAAAAACTTTTGCTTTTGGCGCACATCGTCTGCGGTCACTACTATTATCTCAAGCTTCTTTTTTCCTTTTATATTTTCCGCAAATAGTTTTTTTTTTCTACGCTGATGATTTGAGATGTTTTTTTTTTCTTGTTCCGCAATAAATACATTTTTTTAAAGACAGAACTGGTTAATCCATTTCCAGTTAATCTGGATTTTCTGTATTTGCAAGATTCTTGACTTCATGATATTGTTGATTCAACGTGATTTGCCCCTTGGCCACGTTTTCTAGTGCTGTTGTTTACAAGCTGCATTCCTGTGTTTAGAAAGATCATCCCCAGGGGGACATTCCCAGGGGGATTCCCAGATCATCCCCAGGGGGAGTTCTAACGTACAATTATTATTAACTTCATTTCGTACGACATCGGTATCAGCATGATACTATAACTTTGCGCTATCTAACATCTTGCTTTGCTACTTACGCATTAGCGCAACCACATTGGGGCAGTTTGATTATTTTTTACAGAAGAAAAGAGTGATTACTTTTGCATGTTATAATTTATCTTAACAAGAAATATACCTTATAATTGAAAAAAAAATATTTATTGCATTATGTACTTATTATTATATATTATTATTATTATTATGCCCGTTATAAATTATCCCGAAAATCAATCACGAAATCTACTTACAAACGCTTTTATTTCCCCCTCTCCTGGTAGAAATTTAATGGCAATCGCTTTAAAATAGACACAAAACAATTTTTTTTGTCCTTTAGCCATTTTGCGAAGAAAATACTACATTCTTGCAGAAATTATGCTGCAGATTTCTTCGTGACCAATTAAAGCTCACAAACTATATTTTAAAATTAAGACAAAATATACCACTATTTTTCTATAAAAAGCATTCGAATATAACAAAAAGAACGCATACGAAAATGGCGATATTGCTTGATAAAACTCATGAACTATTACTGGCGTGGCTGCCTGAGGAAGTGCTACACATATGGTTGCCGCGTTCTAAAAATTTGGCGACTTCGTCTAACGTGTTTGCGCTAATACGTAAGTACCCTTTCTTTTTCCTGAAAAATGTAAAGATTAATTTTTTTTTCTTGAATAATAAAATGATTTAATTTTTTAAAACTTATTTTATCTTGTAGTGATAAATCTCATATTATTTTCACCTTATAATAAGATAATTGTAGCATTGAAACCCAGATTTCATAATAGAACGCAGTTACTCGATCTTATCACAAAATATAAGTTTAAGAAATATTTGTCCCGCAACTTAACAGACTTCACATCAGAATCTAACATATAAAAAACTTGGCGTACATTTCCGTAAAAGCACAAAAAGAAGTGTTTGACAACGTTAGTCTTAATTCAATTTAAGGCCATTGCCTGCAACCCGTCAATCACAGCTCATGTTTGGGCTTTATCCGATTAGAACCCTCTTTGTGTAAGGATGCAGCGAAATCCATCATTCCCACTGATAACGCGGATTGGGTTGTCTAGGTAACGAAGATTTATAATTGTTTGTTTTTTCTTATTCAAAAGTATGTTAACGTAAAATATATTAGTTTTTAAAATGCATCGCATTATTATAGCTACAAATATAAGTCTAGAAAATCAGGCTTTTGCTTCTCGTTAGGAACCATGTATAATACAGTCGAACTCCGTTATAACGAATTTAGGGGAGTCAAAAGTTTTGTTCACTGTAACCGATAAGGTAAAATGTAAATTATCTGGTGAAAAAGTCTAAAAACTGTCTACGAAAAATACAAAAAAGGAAAAAAAAAGATGTATGGGCTAACAGAAATTATAGCGGATGATATCATATTAGCATTTGGGAGTTGTTTTTATACATCACAAACATTACGTAATTTAATTATAAAAAAATACGGATTATAGGAATATTTTGAAACTATTCCTCTAAAAGTAAATGATCAATCCTAAAAATAAATGAAGTGTACTGTCATTTATCTTCTGTTCCACACTGACGTCTAGCAAAATGTAAAAGCAATCTATAAAAAATAAGCAGCATGTACCCCGTTAAATGAGAAAGAAACACACATACCGATAGAACGAGAGAATTTCGCATACTGATTTAATTCACGTAGCCAAATGAACTTATCGTCTAGATTAAACTACTTAAAAACAAAATTATAATAGGTTCATTCCTGTTTCATGTGTTTTTCTAATTGCCTACTGTTTAATCACGATTTTGAGTTGACCATGGACGAAGACGTTGGTGTTATTCTGATTACACTTCTCTCTATCTAAAAGTGAAACGTGACTTATATTGTTGACTTCCAGTTATAACTCAGTTATCAGAAGATTAAAGTATGGGAAAATTCAGGCCGCAGTTTAATAATTTGAAGGATTTATACGACTTTTTATAATTAAACATGGTATTATTCTTTTTGGAGCGATGTATTACAGTCAGCGTACCTTAGAGGTTGTATGTCACTTTTGCATATAATTCCCAGATTACTACTTTTATAAATATGAAACTAAATACTTCCAGAAGTATTCATCTATGGGAGATGGTCGCCATGACAGGTTTCACTGTATTTTATCTCAAATGATAAGCAGCGGAGCACCGCTATTTAACAATAATCATTTAATATCTGAATGAAACGCTGAAAATATTTGAAATAAGAAATACTAGTTTTGCTCAAAAATCGATTAACAAATGTCAACCTTTTCTAACGGTCTCATTTTGTATACAGTAAATTATCTAGAATGGCATAACAGCCGAGTTTTCCTTTTACTGTTCTGCTTATAAGTGTAGCCTTGCCCCTTTTGTCATCGCTATGTACAATAGAATACTAAAAATCTCTTCTTATTTTTCTGGTTATTCGTTATTTAATCCAATTTGCTCTGTTTGATAATAATAATCGACCGTAATCTCTCTATTTTTAGACAATCATTTACGAAATAAGAGCATTGAAACGATCTTTCAATGGCAAAGATTAAATAGCCTGCATAAGAAATGGGAAATTTAGAATTCATTTCTAGATAATTTATTAAGGGACAGTAGATAATGGCCGATCGTAAAAAAAACATTTTGGCATCTCTAGACCATTTGCATGAAGAATAGGGAGAACTGTTTTGTCATTCAAAAGGGAAAAAAATGGAGTTTCTTGCTTCGGCTTGCGAATTAAAAATTACAAAAATGAGTTCTAAAAATTCGTCAGCATGGTGGTTTAATGAAGTTTTCTTATTTTACTTCAGTACGGACAATGAATCTAATCATTTTGTATTGTAAAGAATAACGCTGTATTACATGTCTTTAAATGAGTTTCGGGATTTGCTTTCGCCATTGGTAATTTTGGGATTACTTTGCCCATAGCGAAACGCAGAAATATCGAAATTTTGTATTGTGATGAAAGAGTATTGGTGATGATTCATTTAAAATACGCACGAGTAAAAATTTGCTTGAAAGACATTTTTTAGACGTTGGTACAACTTTTCTCGTCATTTGGTAACACTACATTCCATTTCCTTTTATTGTTTGCAAAATAAAGTCTTTGATGCCAATATTTCATCATAAACAAAAGTTTCTGAGTGGTATAACATATTTAAAGAAAGCACAGAATGCGTCCAAGAAAAACTATGGCCAGATTTTATCCGCTACAACAATGAGAAACACGTCGATCGTTTGCTGCTTAGTGATCGCCGTTTAACAATTAGATTAACAATTAGAGAAATTATCGAAAACATTTTACACCATTTGGGTCTTGTCTAGAGTTTTGAGTGATTATTTGAATTTACGCAGTATCGTTTCTCTAACTGTTTTTAAAACGTTGAGAATTTTTTTTCAAGAATAACAAGTAGCCCAGGAGATGCTTTCTCTAGGTTAAGTTTATCACAGTAAAATTCATTGTTACTGTGATAAAACAAACATCTACACTTTCAGCGGAGAAACTGCTAAAAACTCAAGTGAAGGACGCTCGAATGTTGAAGCAAGACCATATCGAAGTTGGCATGTGATCAAGGTATTCTGAGTGGCTTTTTTCCCCGAAAATCTCGGTATTATGCTCATAATCATCTATCAGTTAATCATACTGCTAACAAAGAATATTATTTCAGCGTTTTCCGAGTTTCAGTGAAGAAGTTTATAGAGATTTACCAGAATATGGTAAAGTAATTCATAGACTTTTCACAGCGAAAACACACCTACTCATAATGCTTTTATTGTTTATGAATATTTGGCTGAAATAATAAAATGTGGCTTATCAAGCTAGCTCCATACTCATCTGCTATGATAACATGTTACTTTATCATCTTTCTGGGATCATCACTGCCGTGAAATGAACACCGGTTTGAGTCTACTTATGCAATAACAGGTAGAAATACAAGTAGGTGGAACACCAGAATTTCAGCTTTAACTGTCATAGCCCCATAGCACTAACTGTCTAGCACAGTCTGGCATCACCTGTAATGATCGGGATCCTGTTATATGGGCAACAACTGGAATTTACACCACTATATCGAAATCATGCATATTTTCATCCGAAATAGTCTTTTGGTGCAGCTGTATAATATATCTCACTCGCAAACTAATGAAGTAGTGGTTAATTTAGTTAATCCCTCTATGTAAACGCAGTTTATTATAAGCAATGAGGAAATTTAAACAAGAAATCAGTAAATCTTGCCTTAATATTGCAGCTTTTTTCAAAGGTATGTTGTTATGAATTATTAAGATTCCCAGGATAGGTTCTCTCATTTATCCTCGTTTTATTTAATGAAAATAAGGAAATGAAAAAGCAAAGTGTGCATACAGTTTCGGTTTATTCTATATTCATAAACATAAAATAAAATATCAAACAACTGTTATTAATTAACTTTCAGTTAATAACACTTTGTTCAAGTGTAATAAAGTCAGGACTACAGAATCAACAAAAATAACATAGTTAAATTTTTAAATAATTAATTTAATTGCTGAATGTTTACACAAGTACACTAGCCAACGTTCTTTCAGTTTCAAATAATTAATAAGTTTAAAAGTTAATGTAAAGATTAATTTCAATTGATTGCATCTCTAATAGGCTATTAAAATCCGTAAAGGCTGATACGAATATAAGTAAAAAAATGCACGTGCTAACTCAAACTCGGCTTTCAGTCTTAAAAAGCCGCTTAAAATGAAGGGAAAAATTCTGGATCGGAAAATGGAAAACAGGACATCTAAAATCGTACAAAATTCAACATATATTGATGCTAATTTTTATTAAAGGTCTTTATGCATGTTGAGAAGATCTGACATACATGTGCATTGCGGTTGAATTTTACTTAAAGTTTAAACTGGTTTATTTTTTATGTATTAAAATAAGCTAGTAAGTATAAAAATAAAAATCAAAAAACAAAAATAAAGACAATGAAACGTGTTATGGAATGTTGCCAATTTTTAGGCTAAGCCGCAAATTCCACATACACTACACCCGACATTAAAAACGCAACACCAAGAAGGAATGGCCTGAAAATTATGCAAATTTTAGGGTAGACGCACGTCACAGAGTTATGCAAAATGCGCAATTCTCTACCGCACGTTGAAGAAGATAAAGGGAAGGAACCTGCAAAATATTCAATATTCGTGCCGTTATTTCTGCTAGGGAAATCATTGTAGAATAATTTGTTCTTATCGTGTAACAGTAGAGAATGCCAGGCCGTTGTCAACGGAGGCAGTTCCAACAGACAGACGATTTTACGAGAGGCATGGTGATCGAACTAAGGGCAGGTTGCTCCACATGACAAATCTCAGCTGGCGCACACCTGGACGAGCACACAGTGCACCGGCTGTGACGACGATGGTTGGAACAAGAAAATGTGGCAAGTTCAAGGGGTGCTGGTGCAACCAGAGTCACATCAGCACGCGTGGCCGCCGACAAGCAGTGGCGCACTCGCAAGCCACTTTTACCTCCATTCTGCAGCATGTTCAAGACATTCAATCCGGCAGCAAGTGTGAAATGCCCCACCGCGCTACAACGCGGCATCATGGTTTGAGGCGCAACGGCGTACGATTGCAGATCAAGTTCGTATTGAGGACACTTTGACGACCCAACGATACGTGGGTGTTGTGCTGCGGCGGTGACACTTCTCTACTTACAGGTGGTGCCCAATGCACTTTATCAACAGGATAACTTCCGACCACACACTGCTTGTATCAGCAACCTGCTCTGAAAGGTATATAGAATGCTTTCCTGGCCACCGTTCTCTTCTGATCTAGCACCAGTAGAACACATTTGGGATGTGATTGGACGCCATTTGCAGGCCCTGCCATGTTCAGAAGACGAACTGTGGGAAATGGTTGACAGGGAAGAATAGCTCAGGACAAGGACACCACCCATAGTCTCACTGACTCTGTATCTAGACGTGGTAATTCGTGTTGCCGTCCAAGGCGGCTCTACAGTCTACTGAGCAGACACTAGTTTCTCTCTATATTATGCATATGTCAAAATAAAGATCAATTATTGTTCGTTGCTGTCTCTCTCTGTTTGCAGAGTTTCATCACTTTCTGGCCACTCCTTCTTAGTGTTGCATTTTCAATGTCGGGTAGTGAAATTAGGTTGGGTGCAATAATCTGAGATTATAATGATAATGTTATGAGAGAATTTTGTAGAAATATGAAAAGGGCAGTGTTAGAAATAGAAAGGTTATTACAATTAATTTAGACATATTCATCATTTAAAATTACACTAGGAAGGTGATTTTAATTACAATTAATAGAGATTCGCATGAAAATTTCTCTTCTTTTCCTGAGGCGGAACAACATCATCATTTTAGATATAATTTATATACAATTTTACGTGTAATATATCGTTTAAGCGCTTGAATACCGCGGGGTTCGTAGCGTAGTTTTCGACTTCATGTAACTTTTCAGAAAGAAATGTAGAGGTATTAGGTCCTGAAATCTATCTGAAGGGCAGCGAATATCGTTTGAAGAACGTTCATACTTACCGTTGCGCCTAATATCATACCCATGAGTCCAAAAGCTGGTTCCAAGAACATTGTTATGTCGCATCGCATTATGCGAAACATTCATGCACGATTGCAAGATTTGATTGGTTGTATTGACCACATTTCAGCTTTTTAACACATGAATATATTTCAGTACATCTCAATAAGTTCTCTTCCTGTTCTAGCAGTGCTCATGTATGCTTTTATTATTTTGCATGTGGCACTTCTAACTAAAAATGTTAGATCCTCAAACATCATCACGTAATATATCATCACGTAAAGGTCTCAGAAACTGACTATTTCAGACTTTGAGAGCAATGTTAAAGCCCAGATTTAAAGAAATAGGCACTATCGAGCAAAATAACGCTGTGATGATAATGCCGAAACAACAACAAAATAATAATAATGGCAATAATAAGAAAAAGAAGAGACACCATTTACGAAACATTAAAGCAGCACACAATGTTGCCCATGAAGTTACTTTTAATGAAAAGGAGAGTTTTAGTTGTTCATTTTCTCCTCCAAATCTAGTTTTTCAACTCTCATTAATTTTAAGAATTGATGGATGTAATTTTTTATGTATTTTTGATTTCTGCTTAATCTTAATACATACAATTCAGCAATTATCTTTAGAGGTCTATTACTGTAAAATCAGTAAGCAAACTTTTGCGTTGCTTATAAAGCATAATTACCGGTTCTGTCAAGCCTCCGCTCACTTCGTGAAGAACGTTAAAAGCAAACGAGCAAAAGTTTCAGAAGCTAAACTTAAAAAAGCAATGACTCATTTCTGTGTCTTGTTCCGACGGCGGTGACCGAAAAACATGTACAGTAATTACTGTAATCAATGGCAGCGAGTTTCTGTACACACGAGGCCTAGTTTAATATGTAATGGCACAAGCCACCTGGTATGTTTTATTTCAACCAAAGGAATATGCTATGGAACAATAAATAGGAGTTATTTCTAGATATTGTTTATATTTATTTCAAATTATTTTTATAAAAACAATTTTATAGATACAACCGAACCCAGTACATTCATCAGAAAATCCAAAATGCCATTTTGTATATATTTTTAGCAAAACATTCATGACATGTCCTTAAAATATCATTCAAATTAAAAAAAGCAACGTAGACATTTATGAGATGCGACAATTGCAAAAAAAAACAATTCTCCATTTTGTGCTTTCAGTAATAAGGATTGCACTTAACATCCGTATAATGTACTTGTACACAGTATGTTATCAGAAAAATGCATGAAAATGTGTATGTATTAGAAAGTCCACGGTCACTACTAATAGTAATAACTTATTAATCGTAGCACGGGCCCACCAGCGGCCGAGCGGTAAAGACGCTGAACACTGGTAGTTCGGTCTGAGGTTCGAATCCCGCGAACGGGCTGGCTGCATGGGCGTTTTCGTGGTTTTCCCCATGTGTAACGTGTATACGAGCCAGTTTCCCTTAAGAAGTCCTCCACGAAGGCATCCCTCCCTTTAGGCAGATAGTCCTCGTGTGCTTTGCCATAATTGAATAACCTAACCTAACTTAATCGTAGCATGGGACGCAAAAAAAATAGATGACTGGCCATGTGTGGCCCTCAGATTTTTATCATTATTAATTCATATGCAGTTCAGGAAGTGCCGTTCTGGTTATTTTCATTTTTGCTTTATGTTGTGTCAAAAAGACACTCTATATTGCTGTACTCCCATATAAGTTGCCTTTGCTCCTATTTAAGCGAAACGGAAGAAACAATTCAAATAAAATTTTACCTTCCGTCAAAGTTTTGAAAAATGATTATCGAAGCATCTTATCTGTAATTTCAGATTAATTATGATTTTATGCAAGAAGCTAAAAAAACACAATTTTTTTTAAAAATAGCAGTATCTCTTAATTTGATTACAAACCTTTTTAAACTATGACTATAATTTTCATATACTAATATGTAACTATACGGTGTGACTTCAAATATAATGAAACTATGTGTGTAATAACCAAGCCAGACAAGTCTCATGTTGTTGTCAAAAACAAAATAAGAAGAGGAAAAATTCATAATGACAAAAATAATTTGCAGAATCAATCTATTAAGGAAATACTGCTGGTCTGTAATTTGATGGAAGAGAAGATGACACGATGTAATTGAAAAAATTAATTCAAATTATTTCGAAGAACTGAAAACGAGGACCATTATTCTCTCACACAAGCATCAGAATCAAAAATTTCGGTCGTGTTTCTTTCTCTACAGAACTTGCTAAACATAATAGCTTCTATCACAATTTCCCTTTTGACCCCACGTGAGATTTCCCCCGAAGAACTTGATTGTGATAGGGAGCGATGTTACTGTAATTAACACTGTTTGAAAAATGGTATTATCCATCTGATAGAAATTTACTTTGGGAGACCTCTGTAATGGGCTATTTGGTCACGTCTTTAGTCACTTAGATGATGTTACCATAAAGCCCAAATCCTGCAGGGGACCTATCGGGAGAAAACTCGCTGGCTATGAAAATTCCGTTTGTTCGCTTTGATCTTGTTGAATTCTCCATTCCTCAAATTGACAGAAAGGTTTACTTATTTGATATTTCTGCTGCCATAAAATCAGGAACAGTTATATAAGATTAAGCAGCTTATGATTCTGATCTGCTTTCATACTCAAGACAACAGCAAATTGAGTTCTTAGACTGTACGTGAGCTAAGAAATACGTACTGATGAAATTAAACAGTTGCTACATTTAAATATTGAACTGTTACATGCTTCTCTGGTTCAAAATTATCACCGGCAAAAATTTCACAGTGGGTCCAAAGATAGTTTTTAAAATCATTAGAACATCACGTTATCTAACTCAAAATTTTCTGCAAGTCATCAACCCAGTAATTCAGCAGAATTCATTCTTTCTGTCGCAGCAATTGATTCTTTCTTTGCTCATCCGGAAAGTAGAATACTTGCAATGATTGCGGATAAAAGAAGATATATCAGAGAATTAGAGTTGTGTCGATTGTTGAAAGCTCGATCACTTTTAAAGAGATAGATTATTCGAAACTTCAACTCGCCAAAACTCAGCTTCGAAGCAACAGACTATGTCAACATGATTAGTTCAAATATAGCTATTTGTATTAACGTTTTTCATTCAAACGCACCTATTTGAATATTTTAGGCTCAAATAGGTACGTTTGAATTAAAATGTCGTACCCCAAAAATGTGTTAGCCCAAAGGCTATTAGGATCGAAACGGGATTTTGCGTCGTTAAGTATAAACGACGAATCATTTTCCATATTGTTGCCACCAAATATTGTCACCCTGTATCATTTTTAGGGGAATTAATTAATGAAGAATCAGCATGCATATTTATATGTTCCACGTGAAGATATCCACTTGCAGGTCCGAAATTTAAATTTCGAATTGCATATTTCATGTTTTGTAAAATTTTAATGAATTTTTGATTAAAAACGCTCAGCAGTTTAAAAGCGGACTTCGGAAAAACTTTACCGAATAAAGCACTTTTATCTCTAGCGCGCGAAACTCTAAATTTCTAAAAATACGTTGTTTCTAAATATTTTGTGCTTTTGCTGTTGAATTAAATTTTATGTGATGTAAGTGCAAAGAACGTGATATTTAAAAAATAAAGTTAACACAGAAAACGTTTTTATTTAAAAGACGAAAAAAAGTTTTGCAAGCCATCTTACTAAGAAATCTGAAAAAAAAAAAAGTAGAAAGAGACTGAAAAAAACTGAGAAAAGACTGAAAAAAAAAGTAGAAAACGTAAGCCAACACATAGCACTGCATCGGGAATTCTAAACATATGCTGGTTTTAAGATTTTTATAATTTTGCTGTTGTATTGTATACGGTGTAAGTACGAAGAAAATGATGCTTAATAATGAAGCTAAAAAGACAAAAAGAGATGTGTAACAGGGGTGAATTTAACAGCAGTTTGGTAGACCGTGAGTTCAACGAGAACGTGAAAAACCTTAACAAACCCTTTTAGGCGACCTTTAAAATTTGAATCTTTTTAGATTTATTTTATTTTTTGAGCTTTTTTTCGAAAACAATAAATAATTTGAAATTATAGGTTTTAAACTTTTTTTGTGATCCTGATGCCTCTAAATTCACATTAGGAACTACTGCACTTTGATACTAGTTGTAAAGATCTTATTTTATTCTAACCAATTATTTTTAGTTTGTAAAACTTTCCTTTCTCTTCTGATTTCAATTTCTTCCCAGAATGTAAATTTTAATGATGTAGTATGCAAAATCTAACTGTGTTCACAAATAGTACGCTGCGTTTCCAGACTTCGTGAGGAGTAGTAGCGGAACTAGTTCCGAGTTTATGCTACGTGTTTGAAATAGCTCTCTAGTTGGTGTTAGATACCCTTCAGATTCTAACACCAACGAGATATTCCAGGCTCGGATTTGCTGTGTGCAGCCGATTTAGCGGTTTAAATAAATAACGAGCCAGCCGGTTAGCCTTCTTAATTTATTGTGGGTTTACATTTTTATATTCTGTTCGAGTTATTTAACTATAAGTGGTGGTTAATTGTGAGCACCGAGTGAGTGCTTCTTGTTAAGTTAGTTCAAATAAAAAGTTTATTTAAACCTTCTTCTGAAGTATCTGTTCTTCAAAGACATAGTGAGAATTCGATGCGCAGTCTTTTTCATGTAAGGTCTACAATTTATGCTTCCAAAAAGATATAGACTCTACATAATAAGCTATAATCACAAAAAATTAACGAAAAACGGAAAATTTCGCTATTATTTTAAACTTTGAGTGCGATGCGGGAACGGAAGATATATTTTTATACTACAGTCCTTTTTTCCCCATTCTGGTTAGGAGGCGATAGGCAATTTTTACGGGGTATAGTTATAGAAAAATAAATAAAAAGTGTTTTTTTTCGGTCCACCTTGGTACATACAGAGTGTTTGATATATCAATCTTTTATCTTTTCCCCGTCATGTGATATATGGCATGTTTTGGTACTGTAAGATATTCGCAATGAAATTATACCTTTTTTTACTTTGAAGCACTCCGCAGAATGATGCGAGACTTTTATTGTTCAGAAAACTGCTGTGTAGTTAAAATATGTTTTGACAATCTAAGCAGCATAACTAAATGGATACATAATAACAACAATGTTAGTTTTTTTTAAAGTAACTGCTTAGATTTTTTCCTTTCTTTGTCTTTTCCGTTTCTTAATGTTTTAAGGTATTACTCAAACTCAAAAGAATCCAGTGTAATAAAAACATAAAAGAATATATAGAACACTTATAATGACGACAGAGTAAAAATGGTAGCGGTAAACTTACTTCTGCACTTGCTATGCTGCTGTTTAATGTTTTGAGATTGTTAGTTGCTGAATTTGAAGTTTAACATGAATAACTATCTCTCTTTGTGATAAGACGTTATTACGTTAGACCTTTATCTTTTCAAACCAAGATATTGTCAAGTTGCATATAGCAATGGATTCATATTAGATCGTAAACACCTTTTGTCAAATTGCAGACAGCATTAACTATTTACGCTTTCATTAGTTCTGGATATGCAATTATAAGTTATCTAGTTATAAAAAATACCAGTTGTTTTTATTTAGGTTGTAAAAATTATCTCTCGTCCCGCGTCTTCTGTTATGGTTAAATAGGGATCACATTCGGCTAGCAGTTGAAAGATCTGTTCTTGGAATCCCTGCAACAGCGCAGTTAATTTTTCATGTTTCTCACTCTTGATATTCTAATAATTTTTGCAAAGTTCATATTCATGTTGCACAACAGATAACTGTAAAGACTAGTTTTTCTTTACGTTAAAGCTAACGAGCAATTTGCTCAAGCTAAGAGTTGTGCTTAGAACTGTAATACCAGCTGAACTGGGTCTCATAAGAAGACTTCTGCTGCATTGTTTTAGAAAGAAAAACGGTGCTCAACGAGTGTTGCTATAGCATCCTTTGCTTACTTCAAAAAACACTGAAAATTTCTGAGTTTCATATGATAAAAGTTATTATGAATTTTTTTTAATAATTTCAAGTGAACGTTTACATTATAAAGAATTGCTGAATTCCTCCTTTGGTTTGCTCTCGTGGGATAAGTGGTAACTTTCATGGCATTTGGAATATCTATGGTTGGAATCCCGGCGAAAGTAGAGCTGAATTTTTGTTTCCCGCTCAGAAACATCGAGCATTTTTATAACGAAATTATATTTGCTACCACGGTCTTTACTTTTAGAAATAATACTTTTATAATTTAAGTTTATATTTCATAACGTGACGGTGAAATTTAAAACTGATTTAACAAAACCACAAATCAAAGAGTATAATATTCTTATCTCACATTTAAAACTCCCCTCCCACCCACCATAAAAATAAAAAAAATTCAGTTTAACATCTTAATCGATAATTTATGATTCATTCCAGTAAAAATAATGAAATCACGTGAAACTGCGCCTCGTTTCGTGGTTAGAACAAATAATTGCGTTCGTGGAAAGTTTAGACGATATGAAAATTGTAAGATGTAGAGATTGAAACCGTAATTGAATAAAATGTCATATTATACGTCGGAAAAGGAAAAGGAAGCAGTGTTTTTTTCTTTATATGCAATGGAAATTATGCATTAAATATTTAATGTGAAACCGCGCGTTCTGCCACGCGCTTGTCATCTTTGATGGAGTAATGTAGAATTATGTAACATGATATAAACCATCACGCGAGAAGTGACGTATGAGAGAAAATATTGTATAAACTGGGAAAGATAATACCTTTTTTTTTGCGCATTACTCTTCAACCTGTTTCTGTTGATTTTGTTTTCATTGAAGAAATTTTATCCAAATTGGTGCAGTATTCGCTTTGCATTAAAATGGCATTGTATTCGAAAGAAAAATTCGATTCTGTCTTCGCGTCTTTTAAAATTGATTGAAATGGGATAAATCTAATTCGATAAAAGGTAAAATGAAGGTTCCATCGCAGCCAAGAGCTAAAGACAAATCAACTGATCGAATGTGGTTAAATTGTATGTAATGTAAATACATTAGATATTTTATTGTTTTACTTTTGAAATCATTTTTATTTTCAACTGGCTAGTTAGTTGAAACCTTAAAGCATGAGAAGGCTATGTGCTATAGAAAGTATACTCTAGCTTAAGTTTTCAAGGTAAACTAGATCATATTCAAATTACATTTTGAGAAAATAATGGAAATGTTGCATAACCCGGAAAAATATCTATTGGCCAGCCACGTTAGTGATTTTGTTGGGACCCATTTTTAGTTGGATAGAATAGAATTATTTGATTACGGAAAAGGATAGCCTTTAGAAAGGGATGCCTTTGTGGAGGATCCTCTAATAGAATTGTCTATACCTATTTATAATAAAATTGGCTATTACTATTTTTTACAGCCTACTATAGTAGTAAATATCCAAACTTCTTAATTCACAATTGTAATTCGTGAATAAAATGCAGTGTAATATGTCCTTACTAGAAGATACGAGTACTAATGATAAAATTAAGGCTATTATTATATTTATTATATTTTAAAAATATGCAATGTCTAACCGCAGTGTGGAAGGCTTTTTTTCAATGAAAATGCTCAACACATTTAAAAGATAAATTGAAGAGATCATCCTTCAGCGAGAGAAAGTCATTCTGCAGCAAAACTTTACTTCGCTCAATTTAAATTAAATAATTATACTATGCTTAGCTATTGAAAACAAAAACAGGAGGACGAAAAGGAGCATAAAAAGCAGTGAATTAGTGAAGTAAAACGTATAAACAAGGTTGCTACTGACAAACCGGGTCACTTGTATTATTATTTTCAGCAAGCGTAAAAAAAGTAAAAAAAAGTAAAAACAATAAAGTAAAAACAATAAAATAACAATAAATAGTAAAAACAATAAATCAATTCTTTACCTCCAAATTTAATATTAACAAAAAATTAAGAAAGTGAAATTATAACTATATTTTGTAGTATTAGTAAAGGTAATAAAAAATTAAACTAATTACAGTTTTTATTATTTTATAGTTTTTGCCTTACAAGGCTCGGAATGCACAGGAATACCCAATTTTCATTTTGTTTCCTCTTTTACCAGATCTGGAATCTGGTGTATTCCAAGCACATCCGTATAGAACATTTCATAGGTTCCGAGGAATGTTCCTAAACTGTTCCAAGCGTATTCCAGTTTGGAGTATTATTCTAATCTACTGGAAAGAATATACATAAAATATTTCAAGTAGAGTTCATGGGAATATTATTTTATACTACAAAGAAAAAAAAACTTTTGCGTATTTTAAAAATCCGTACCTTGAAAAAAAAAAAAAGAGGGTTGTGATAGTTGTTTGCATAGAAATCTTCAAAGAACTTTAGATATTAACAAGGTAAGATATTTGTTTCCTGTTTACAGCCTAAAATTCTGGAGCATTCTCAGAATATGTACAGAATATTCCTTGGGTATTTCTGGGAATATTCCTGACGTATGAAAATAAGCGGATATTGAGACGATCTATATGTATATATGATTTGAGGATTGTGGCATTTTCTTGGCATATTCTCGTAGTCTACGTGAATATTTCAGGGATATTCTTATGCTATGTAGTATATTCTCACATTTAAACTTACTAACGTGAACTTAATTTATATGTGTGCAAGGTACTAACGTGGCATCAATTTACATGTGTGCAAGGTACTAACGTGAATTAATTTACATGTGTGCAAGAAT
Source organism: Stegodyphus mimosarum (assembly GCA_000611955.2). Taxonomy (NCBI): domain Eukaryota; kingdom Metazoa; phylum Arthropoda; class Arachnida; order Araneae; family Eresidae; genus Stegodyphus; species Stegodyphus mimosarum. The sequence continues at coordinate 431,751 of KK112077.1, read as the reverse complement.
TACCTTTCATAAATACAGAACAACACACCACTTACATATTTAGCATGATATTTGATTTGTGACTACACTTCAAAGAAACAAGAAAATATATCTAAATTCCTGTCGGGAGGAACGATCGTAATATTTGTCGGAAAGGAGCGACAAAAGGATCGTAAAATCATCACCATAAGAATGCCTCGAGTAGTATCAGAAGCAATCAGATCATCAGCCATGTATAAGAATATCAACATTCTATCAGCATAAGGATAGATAGACACACGGAGAAAGATATTTTCAACCACAGCAAAATTGGGAAGACGACAGCATTTTACAACTGAAAATCAGGAACGAAAAATCTGTCGCATTTTCTTTTCCGCGTTACTAATTTTCTTTTGATCCTTCATTGTTAATCCTTGTGAGTTAAACCGACGTCTCAAAACATTATACCTGGGCAGTGAATAACTTCATCACAAATCCAGACTGTCCAGGAAAATCGGGATGTCTGGCAAACCTATCTGTAAACATATTCCAGAAGTAAGTATTAAATTTAGTATTCTTAATTTAAATTGATAGATTGTAGAGTTATTATGTATTTGAGCAGGAAATAGGAAACATGAAAAACGCCCTTGTCGGAATTCAAACTCTGAACCTTCCGACAACAAGTCATATGTGCTTTTCTGTTACGTCATGAAGGCATGCGGTAAGATGAGAAATAATACCTTGCATTATCTCCCACTTAAAAGGTGATCGGGGACGACGGGACCCAGTTATCAAATCCAGGTGGTGACGCACTTTGGGTGGGATGTCCAAACTAAAACTAGGTCTTCATACTTTCTTGATTCACCGAACACTTAGAACTATAAGGTTTTTTGCAGGGGCATCCCACCCTTAGAAAAATATATCTTACAATAATATTTAAACTAGATAAATATGTTATAGATTCTTTATATAATAACGATTAAAGAAAAGTGTTGTATTTTTTATTAAAATTTTTAATATAAAATTAATGTAATTTACTCATTAACAGCAAGCATTAATTCGTGCTCCAGGTAAATAACCTACCTTTAGTGACAGTGTTGTGCCTGCCGATTTTTACACAAATTGTTGAAGTCTAGCTCTGCTGACGTTACCTGAGTCGCCTTTCATATTCTGCATTAAATCTGTTCCTACATTTTGTTTCTGTTGTTACATACGTCGAGAAAAATGTTTCACTTAAATACGTTGTTCCGAATAGCATTGAAGTGGCATTTATAGCATTTTATTGGCAATGAAGTGGCATTTGTAGTCGTGTGTGAAACTTGTAGATATTTTGCATGAATCTACAACCAAAACTTTAACAGTTGCTCTTGCTAAAATTTATATTTTAATGTCGAGTCTGTTGATATATCAATAAGTTGTTCCTTTTTCTTCATTGCCAATCCTTCTGATTTATCGTAGTGCTCGAACGGAATTTTTATTCAGTAACCCTTTAATTTTTTTCTCGGAAACATTGTGTTGTAGTTATCTTCAATTGAAAAAGTGTTCCATTGTATAATTTTAAACACTATTGTTTAAATTCAATTCATTTTTCGTTAGAAAACTGTTTAGTTTCTCAAAGAATTGCACATATAATGACATATAAGCTTTGACATCTGTGACATATAATGACTACATAATAAGCTTTAAAACTAATCTGTAACTAAATGCATCTTCATATTTTTTACTTAATTAGTCACTATTGCGAGTGCTTTATAATATTCTTTTCGAATTTTTATTTTACACTGGTGAAATAAATTAAGAGAATTTGGATATTTTATCGAATTGTATGAAAAGAAGTGAAGTGAAGGAAACATCACTGCTTCTAGATAAAAATGCAAATCTTGTACGGCAAATACTTAAGCGTACACGTGTGTGTAGGTGGAGGCAGTAGAAAAACAGGCTTTATAAGCGCATGGAGGGTAAGACGAATAGCTTTCGCTAGCACACCTCGGCGAATTTTTGGTGTTATCTTTCAGCAATTGATTAAATTCACATCGGAACAGTAAAAATGAGTAACCAGCAGAGTTTAGATGATGGAATGGGCTGGCGGATGGAGGCTAGAGGCAGGCCAATCGCAAGTCCAGATATGCAGAGAGTTTAATTTAACGCCCAGCGTCGTATGTAACCTATAGAAACAGTTCCAGGATACTGGATCCATCGAGAGAAATCCTGGGCAAGGTCGTTCAAGAGCCACGACGGCCAGACAAGATCGCTATTTGTTCATTTTAGCGAGGTGTAACAGAGAGGCTACAGCTTCTCAGCTCTCTCGAGACTTGTGTGCAGCCACAGGAACCCGTGTAACAAGGGTGATTGTTTCCAAAAGACGGAATGAGAGAGGGTTGTTTGCCAGAAGACCGGCTGTTTGCTTCCCTCTCACGTCTACGGACAGTAGAGTCCGATTAGCATGGTGCAGGCAGCATAGTGATTAGAGTACGGAGCAATGGGCGACCGTTCTGTTCACCTACGAGTTCCGTTTTAGCCTAAACAACGATTCTCGCCGTACTTTCACATGGAGAGAGCCAGGGATCTGCTACCTGCCTTCCAAATGTCGGGCGAAATCAACAGTTATGGCGGTGGCGGTGTAATGGTCTGGGCAGGCATCATGTTGGATGGACGAACACCTCTCCACGTCTTTGTCAGAGGCTCTGTGACTGGTGTGAGGTATACGGATGAGGTCTTGGAGCCCTATGCTCACCTTTTCCGGGATGCAGTGGGCCCCGAGTTCATCTTACAGCACGATAACGCGAGGTCACATAGAGTTCTTCTGGTCGACGAATTTCTCGAAAGTGATGATATTCGCTGGATGGATTGGCCAGCCAGGTCTCCAGACCTGAACCCTATAGAGCATGTCTGGGACGCTCTGGGGAGGGCAATTGCAACTCGCAATCCCACTCCGAGAACCATCCAGGAACTGAAAACACCGCTGCTGAATGACTGGGACCAATTGCCACAGGCACTGATAAACTGCCATATTTCCAATATGATATCACGCTGCGAAGTCTGTATTGCTGTCAGAGGGGACCATACCCCTATTAACCCATTTCATTTGTGTCTTCTGAAACCGCTGTTTCAGATCTTCAGACTCCCATGAGTGTTACACAGGAACATGTGTGTCTATTATAACTGTTGAATGTTTATTTCGTTTGTATTATATCAACCTATGTTCACACCAAATTTTATTCAGATCTGTTCAGTGGTTCGGGAGATCATAGATCAAATATGAAAATTCTCTTAATTTATTTCACCAGTGTAATTCGAGGAAGCTCGAGGTTCGGCGGAACATAGTTTGAAGACAACTGGACTTCTGTCGATGCAGGAAACGTGAAAAATGTTCAGTGCCTTCAATGGGAATCTAATACTGGGCCTCCCGTTGTTAATCGAAAGTGCTTTCAATTACACCACAGGAAGAATGGGAAGAGAAACAACGGGGGAGAAAACACCTTTCAAGATTTTTAATAACCATCAAGGAAATAATGTTGAGGCAATTTTCATAATTAACAAACAAAATTAAGAGAATGTTTGAGAGAACAAATATAGTATTATATCCATTTTTTTTCGATTTCGTTTTGTAATGGCGTAAAAATTGTGTTCCTCAGGGCTAAATTTCAGAAATCTTTAAACTTAACACTGACTTTATATTAAGCCACACTTGAAAAGAAGATTGTAAACTATACAAACGTTCAGACTTGTCATAAAGTTCTAGAAACTAAGCATTTTATTAATAGAAAAGAAAATAATTTCAAAGTTAGATTTACAAATAAAATCGAGTAAGTTCGCAACAAATTGGCAGAAAAAAAGGAGCGATAATAAGGTTACTGTGATTTGGTTGTGCTAAAAGAACAGCAGCTAGAGAATCGAGCAAGAAGTTTTTAAGACATTGTGACAAGAAAAATTATTAGCATTTTAAAATTATCAGAGCTCTTAAGTAATTGCTTTTTCATTTAAAATATACGCCAAGTATTACTGAATTTTGGCTGTTTTGTTTTCTTCATCTCCTGATATGGTAGTGAGTTCTACGTGCACTTCTTCTTTTGAAGGGCATTTTCCCTCGAGTATTTTTAATATGCATAATTGTTTATATTATTAAGTAAATTAAAAGTTCAATCCACAACAGACGATAAATACGGAAAACGAAATATAAAATCCAGAATAATTTTGCAAAGAGAAGAGAAAAAATCTGTCAAGCTAAGTTCGTTTTTGGTTAGATCCTTCAAAGTTTTAGTATAGTGGCTCTCAACCTGTTTTGCTGTTTTGCACCCCCGTACACCTCTTTCACCGTTGCTAAAAGATCATTCTAACGCCTCCTCCATTTCTAAAAACTTGAAAACTGCATACATACATTTATTCACATTTAGACTACTTTTTAACGTGTTTTATAAATTACATAATAAAAAAATATAGAAAATATTGATAAATATCAAAATTTGAATAAAATAGATTTTTTTATTCATAAACTAAAACTAATATTTAAAACTTAATTAGTATTCCTTCCCCCCCTCAGAAATTACAAAATTCCTCGCGTAGGAGGAGAAACGCCCCCTGGTTGAGAACTCCTGTTTTAGTGTATTGCTTTGCAATATATATTGGCTATTAGGTAACAAAGGAAGCACGAAATCAACAATATGTTGTAACAGACAATGTGTGAATGCATTTATTCATAAAAACTTTACTTTTTAATCTTAAATTATTCTGCTGCAATAACTATTTGCGTTTTCAACCATCCCATACCATCTCTAAAACAAAAATGATTTAAAATATTTCCAACAACAAGGGTACTTTTGCATGAAAAATTAGGATAGAAAACTAGAATAAAAGTTTCAGTTTCTAACAAAAATAAATAAATAAAAATATTAACACGAAGCATTTGGCTACATTTGCATGTGATAGCACTAATCATCTGTGCAGTTCATTCAGGCAAATATGGAAACGTTACTACTGCTTACGCCTAGAGAGAGATATTACAGATTTTCAGCCTCGTGACGAAGGAGAATACTCCAGATTTAGCAATTGCTTCAATCACTGAAAACACTTCAATTCTCCCTCTCCGCCCTTCGCTGCATGCGTTCACCCGGAGGAGCTTTTTCTAAGTAAAATAGTTAATCTTCTGTAGTGGTTCTGAACATAATTCATTTCAGTGCCGGAATTTCTTGAATATTTTAGAATATTTATGGCCTCAACTATGAGTCTCGAGGATACGTTAGAATACAAAACTGATTTCAATTTAAGACTGGTGTGAAATAATGTAATTCATTTCTTTTCGCGAGTAACTGAAAATCTACGTACTCTGAGGAGAATGGAGAATTATATCTGGATTGAGATGGATTGATGTGGAAAAGTGTCCTCGTTATATTTCATTTATATTTCACTCTCTTTACAATTTTCTTTATGAAATAATCATCATTAAAAGTTTAAAGTTTGGAAATTTAGAGAGTTAAAAAGTGTTTTTTAATAGAAATTTTCGGTTTAAAGAACAAGAGCTTATAAGTTTCGTGGTATCATGGTTTAGAGGATTTAATTATAGTTTATAGGTTTTATAGGGATACATGGCTCACAAAAGTTTTCTCACATGTTTACAGTTGATGGTCACTGAGAAAATTAAAAGTGACTGTGTAATTTGAAGGCATGTTTCATCACTACGGGTTTTTCGAAGTGCTCTCGAAGAACATCCTGTTTGAGTAATTTAAGTTCTGTAAGGACACTATCTTTCCTCAAACTGATTAATATATCATGAAATAGGTCTTGCTGTAGCTGCAGGACAACAAAACCATTTGTCATATCGAGACACCTTCAGAAAGTAAAAGTAGGATGCATGATCCCATAGGAATGGTGTCTATGAAGAAATATTGTTTAATAACAAGTCGTAAACAAATCCTAAACAGTAACTTCCGTAATAAATATCAGTTTATTTGATCATAAGCACGTTTTATTACTTAGCACAGCACATATCCGCCTAAATCTTTCTCTAAAATACACTGCTGGCTACCCAAATTGCAACACACACACACACACGCAAAAAAAAAAAAAAAAAAA
>KK112077.1:307741-424885 GCA_000611955.2 Stegodyphus mimosarum | reverse complement strand
GTACTCTGGGAGAGCCATGAAGGTAAGGAAAAACAACTGGCTCCAACACCTCGGAGATGTAGCGTTGGCTGTTTAAAGTACCGGCAAAACCTACTAGAGGAGTGCGAGAGTGATATCCAATACCGCCCCATACCATAATACCCGGTGCAGGACCAGTGTGGCGGTGCATAACGCAGCTGTTCAGCATCCTCTCTTCACGGTGTCTCCAGACTCGAATCCGACCATCGTGGTGTTGCAGACAGAAGCGTGACTCGTCAGTAAAGACAATTTCATTCCATTCTGCCGTGCACATCCTTCTTTCATCGCACCATTGGCGGCGGAGAAGTCTGTGGTTCTGCGTCAAGGTAGACGAAGCAATGGACGTCTTGCGCAGAGACCACTCTGCTGTAAACGGGGTCGAATGTTACGCGCAGACACTGGATAATGCGTTATAGACTGAATGGGCTGTGCTATGGTTCGTGATGTGACTGAGCGATCCGGCACTGCCATGCGCACAATGTTCCTGTCTTCACGTGAAGTGGTTCACTGAGGTGGATGCGATCGAACACGTCGGTCCGTCGTACCCTCCTGCATCCAACGGCCACATATCCGCATTACAGTTGTTTGGTTTCGTCCAACACGACTACCGATTTCCCTGAAAGATAATCCACACTCTCGGTAGGCCACTATCCTTCCTCTGTCGAACTCGGATACTTGATCAAACGATGATCGCTGTTTACTACGAGGCATAATTGATCGTTTTCTTGATAAAACCACAAGAAAAACACAATTGTCGAACTTGAAATCGTTGAAAACTCCAAGCCTTAAATAGCGCTTTGAAGTGGCGCCACAGGCGCGTGTGATGTGCGTCTGCTCTGAAATTCTAATCATTTGCATATCTCACGTCCGCTAATGCATGTTGTAAATTTCATGTTATTTGCATGCTTCCTTCAGGGTGTTGCATTTACGGTAGCCAGCAGTGTAATTCAGGCCTTTGGAATGTTCACTTACGCTCAACCAAAGAGTATGTTAAAGGGAATACGAGTGGGCATTTTAATCATGCCTCATATCATCTATATCCGAGTTGTTTCGAATGGCTAGAAATTTCAGATATTCTGCAGAATTTTCTAGCTAGTTAATGTAGAGCGTCCATGCGTCTGAGCAGAGTTCATGCTTTTCAAAACCAACGCAGTTGTTCAAAGTCTTCACCATGGGAGCAACTACTTGGCTTGCTCCTGCCCGCTTTAACTCCCATGGATTCCATTTTCTCATAAGGTATGTATTGCATTTCACCACGTTTTGGTGCATTATGGCCTTGAAGGGCTATGCGCCATTAATTCCATTCCCATTCCTCCATAACGTATTATTCATGGAGTTAGACCTCTGTCAACATTATTTCAGGAGACGAAATTCGTGAAATGCAAAATAAGGCTGCAGTTGTAACAGTGCAGTTACTGATAGTTATCCTTCCTGAGAAAAGCAAATTGAGACAAAACCCCGTGGACTATGTTAATAATCAGAAAAGAGGGAAATAACGTGTTCTTACGGAATAATATCCTAATATGATGTAAAAATTTCGATAATCATCCATAGACCATTAATTTCCATACAAATTATCAAATTCCATGTAGATCCATGCTATATAATGACATCTTTTTGGTGGTGAATTTTGAGTCCAATACTCTTTCTCTCGTATATTGCTTCCCCATGGCTATTCTTTCAAATTCTACAGCATTGGGTTTTCTACTGGTATTCTAGAGGCATTAAACACGAATATTATAACTATAATTCTCCATTATATATGTTATACTTAAAAAACTTCAAATTTATATTCCCATGTACAATCATGATACTCGTGTTATTCTTAAAAAACATTAAATTACAAAATAGTAAGCACATAATTTGATATAATTTGAATAGTCGGCAGTCTGCCTTTTAAATTAGTTTAAAATCTGTGTATGAACTCTCAGAAATACATGAAAAACAGCTGCACCATATAATAATTTTTTTAGAGTTGAAACGGTTTTTCAATTTCTTTCAATTTTTTAAAAATATTCAAAAATTGGCAAAGCATTTCAGCATACTTTATTGATAGATAAAAATATAAAAAATTTTGTTAAAATGCCATCAAATTACTTGAGACATTTTTCTAAATTAGTTAAAACAATAGAAACCTTTACAGATTCATGTAGTTTGATGCAACGTAAATTTAATTATAGAGTCTCTGTTTTTTTGGAAGCATAAATTGTACACCCTACGTAGAAGACGAAGTAACAAATTCTCGCTGTGCTTTGAAGAACAGATACTGCAGAAGAAGGTTTTAAATAACCTTTTTATTTAAACTAAATTTAACAAGATGCGCGCACTCGGTGCTCACAATTCACCACCACTTGTGGCTACACTCAGTTGAACAGAAAATAAAAATGTAAAAAATCACAATAAATTAGAATGGCTAACGATTGGCTCCTTAGTTATCTAACCACTGAATCGGCTGCACACAGCAAAGCCGAGCGTAGAAAACCTGTATAATCTGAAAGGCGTCTAACACCGACTGGACAGCTAATTTCAAACACGCTGCTTAAACTCGGAAGTAACTCCGCTACTAACTCCTCACGAACTCTTGAAACGCAGCTTAAATACTGCTTCTGAAACACACTTAGATTTTACATGGTACGTCATTAAAATTTACATTCCGGTAGGAAACTGAAATCGGGAGGGAAAGGAAAGTTGAAATAATTGGTTGAAAACTAAAAATAATTGGTTAGAGTAAAATAAGGTCTTTACATAACATTTAAACAAAATGTACGGGAAGCAAATTATAGGTTTTCAGCACTTTTGTTTTGAGGAAAAGAAAGGGATTAATGATTACTTTTTATTTTGCTGATACTTACTTTTTATTATTATTATTTTTATTTTGCATTTATTAATTTTGAATGTAATCCTTAAAATTTCATCAAAGAAGAAATAACTTAAAAGTGACAAGAAATTGAAAACGAAGCTGAAGATTATCTTAAAAGTTTAACAAAGCTGGGAAGAATCTAAATTTTGATTTGGAAACTTCTATGCAGTTAAAATTTATACGTTTTACTACATAATTAAAGTAATTACGTGTACGTTAAAATTCATAAGCAGCATTGTTTCTGGTACAAAAATAATAAAATATAATAAATTTCTGTAGTAAAAATTATAGAAATACTTTAAAATTGCTAAAAAAAGAGACTTCTGAAATGGATTCTCCTTTGAGTTTGATACTCCCAACACTTAATGAAAAGGAATGTTATGAAGTGTAGATATTTATTATTAAGCATTTGTTGTTTTGCATTAACTTTCAAATGTCAATTTTTAAATATTAAATCGTTAATAATTAATGTCCTGTCACTCAAGTCTTCTTGTCACCTCATCAAAGAAATTATCCACGTGTCTTCATATTTTAAATGTTTATTACACATATAAAACTACACTACTAATATCTAAAATACGTACATTAATTAACACAGGGTAATTTCGTTTTCGTTAACGGCTCGCATGAGTCTTCCCTTTTCTGACCTTTCGCTAGGCCTCCCTCTTATGAAACTAAACTTTTGACGCCTGTCAGCTGACAACTAGCGCCCTGTATGCATCTCGTTAACTGACGTCACCCATACATCACAATTAACTAAGTTTTCGGTTTGGTTTGGTAAAATGAGTAAGGGGAAGCATTCGAGAGCTACTAATTTAAAGAGGGGATGCTTTCATGCAGTACTTTCTAAGAAACGTGTTTCGTATTTATGTCGCATGGAGGAAAATACACGGAAATGCTCATTCTCCGGGTTTAGAATCTGAGTCGAATTACTAGTGTTCAATAGTTTTATCCTCGCGTCTGTTAGAACATAAATAAGTCTTTCATTTGAATTATTTCTTAAGAGCCTTAGTTACTACCGAGTGTTAATGAATTCCCTTTATTTACGTAACTTAGATTATATTTTAATAAAATTATAAATGAATAAAAACTTATTTTGCTTTTTACCATAACTTTGTTTTCAAAACAACATTTTTCTTTATTGCTGATATTTTTTGAGGAGGAATATGTTACCTGTTTTCGCAATAATAAGAGGTTTTTTTCAGTATGTAATATCACTAACCGGAACAAATTCTGTTAATTCTTTCACAACAAAGTTCAAAATTTAAACCTTCTTTTTTACACCTTAGATCATAAATAACTGAAGAAAACTCATAATGAGAAGTCATGTCTTACTTCTTCACTTTATGACAAATTAAACTAAGGAAACGATTTTCTTAAAAAGTGTAATAAAAAATGCCACTATTTCATAAATAACAGTAAAAAAATCAAGTGGTAAGAGAGAATTTAAAATGGAAAAAAGAAAAACGGGGCAAAAATTCGAACTACATATCTTCTACACGGTAAACTTTATTATAAAAAACTGAGTAAGGCATACTGAATGAATAATGTTTGGTTGTCATAAAGAAAATAAAACTTATAATGGATGTATTTAATTTTCCAACATCATTGTATAATCTATTGTTGCTATTTAAATGCGCTTTTATGCACTGCTAAACAAATTCTTGACAACCGACGCGATTTCCAAGCGCTGAAACTTATCATGGCAAAGTTGAATCAGTCTAAATTGCAATCAAAATTCTGCGAAAAGAACTAATAGAAATAGGAACTATGGAAAGAGTTTCAATACACTTTTAGAGTTTCACTTGTTCTGGTAATGCTAAGTAGTCCAATAACCCTAGTAGACGTGAAACAAATTATCGCTATGTCTGGAACAACAAGAAAGTCGTGAGAAGGTTAAAAATAACATTTTTATTTAAACAGAATTTAGAACACAAAGACATTCTCTTGTGCGACTACATAAGCCACAATGCGGGGGAATGCAATTAAACAGGAAGTCAAATTGAAGTTCACCTGGAATAGTAGTCAAAGAGCACGTAATTAATTACAATACTAGAAGCTGGTTCACTATTCTGCTGGAGTGTTAGAATTTAAATGTCAGCAGTAATATCTTAATGTTCAAAAATCTCAAATACTGGCTAGTCATTTGCATTCTGGTGAGGAATGCTAAAACGAGAAGTAAAGGCTAAAATTATAAATAACTAGTTAATTAACGTAAAATTCCGTACACATTAATGACAGGCAATTCAAAATTGCTGATGTCGTTTGTGTAGCTTTTCTCAGCAAATTCAGTCTACGTGATTTATTACTCTTAACATAAATCAACGTCAGTACATTAGCTCCAACAATAAAACTGAACATTATAAAATAACGTATACAGTAATGTGAAACTACACCGTTTCTGATAATAAATTAATGTCATTAATTCTTCTTTTATTGTTTGTAATAAAAAATTCTTAACCCGTTTCTTGGAATTAATGGAAACCATGCAATAAAAATGCAAAATAAAGGAATTGATTGTATAATGTAATGAAATGAAACTATTAGTTTATTTTCTAACAATTTTGCTAATGATGAATTAATTATTTTAACAATTTTGGAATGTTAATTACATTGATTTTAAAGCAATATCAAGAATATCATGTGTTTAAATTATCCTAAATAGTTCTAAAATTTTTACTACTTTACATACTATATTTCAAAATTTCATAGTGTATTTTAGAGTATAACAATAATAATTTGTTTTTTTTAAATGAATAATCAACTCTTCGTAACCAATTCGATGTCCCTCGTAGCTGTCCACCTGAGGCAAGTTCCTCAACTGCCATACCGTTGTTTCGGCTGTGCAGCATACTACTCATTTTTTTGCTACAAACGAATGACGTTTAAATGAAACTATCTTGTTATATGCTATAATAAATGTATGCATGTGTTTTTGGACATAAATATATTAAGAAGTTTAAACTTATGACAGCCTTTAAAAAGAGGTGAAATTTTTGTCCAAATTAGGATTGACTCCATAAAAATAATTTTTTAAAATTTTATGTTTCTCAGATTCCAAATATACAAATATTTTTGTCGAATACTTTTAAAACATTTAATGCACACGTTAGAATAAAACATTGAAAAAATTAGAGCGCAAAGAGCACGCTAAACTTTTATTCAAAAAATTCCATTTTTTGTTTTCAGAGAATTTAATTTTTAAAAATTTGAAATTTTTAATATGCATTTGGTAAAATGATGTTATAAAACGCATATGTACAAAATTTCTTGTTTAAAAAGTAAAAATTAAAAAAAATAAAGTTCACTTATAAGTTATTTCTCCCTACTGCTTAGCATGAGTTCATGGTGTAGTGGTGAGCATGCTAGGCGCATACTCGAGAGGTCCATGGTTCGAGTCCCGGCGAAGGCACTGCTCATTTTTCATGACTCCTGCTTCTGCCCCCCCCAAAAAAAATCGTAATGTCTCTGCAGTGGCGCCCCGAACTGAAAAAGGTGGTGGATGATGATTCCCCACCACCAGGATTTGACGATTGTGTTCCCTAATCCCCAATCGCCCTTGAAAAGGGGGAGTATACAAGGTACTTCTCCCGCCTTCTTAGCGTGCCTTCGTGGTGTAATGCTCAGCACTCTCGGCGCGTATTCGAGAGGTCCGTGGTTCGAATCCCGGCTCGGGCATTGCTCATTTTTCATGACTCGTGCTTAAAAAAAAAAAAAAAATCCTAATGTCTCTACGCGCTGTCCCTTCAAGTCGAAAACTTACATGTTGCATTTCTATCAGTTTATTTGGTACCATATTTTTATTGTTAATATTAAAAGAATGAGACAGAATGAGAATGAGAAGTTTTTTTATAAATGAATCTCTACAGTCCTCAATTAACGTAACATGAATCATCGTCATGATTAGTATGCACCGATCAAAAATTAGCTGAACGTGGTTTCACCTCCTCCTCCTTCCGTATTTTATTGTCATAGCATATTTGTAAGTTTAAATGTAAGCTTTGGTCACTTCCCGGTGCTTTTGAATATATGTTATCGCGTTAGTCTACATAGAATTTTAGTCTTCACATTAATTTACGAGTAATATATAATCATTTTCTCCTTTTCGCTTGCTAGTAAAAATGTACTTATAAGCTAAAGTATACTGGTTTCGCTTTTCTATTTCTCTGACTTTCGAAAACGCTTTGGTCTGCAATAACTCTAAGGTACGCGCTTCCTATCTCGCCCTGACTTTGAAGCGCCACAGGTGCTTTTACTTCCTGTGACAATCAGTTGCATTACATTTAGCATAAAATATTCATTATAGTTTAAATAATATCCCTACGCAGGGCGAAGTCACATTTCTGAACGGCAGAGCTGTGAGAAGTATTGAGGGAACATTTCTCCCTGACCTGTAGAATAGCCAAGAAATGTCTGTATTTTAAAAGAAAATCTTTTAGTTAAGATTAGGATTAGAGATCTGTAAATCTTCTTTAATTGCAGATGAGTTCTCCAACAAATGTGTCTCCTTCCAGCTGTATATTTAGCAACTTCAAAGTGCAGTGACGTTCATCGAAAGAATTTCTCTATAGTCTTTATTACTCCATTGTATGCACATTTTCAGCAGCATACATACTTTTCTATTACGTATACGGAAAAGTAACTACTCAAGTTCATATAAATACGTATTACATTAATATTATACACTGCATACTGTAAGTACTGACTAAAATTTATTACAAATGGTTAGTAAGAAAATACCTACCTTTTTATCAGCGTTATAGTGCAAGTGTTTTCTTAAACTCCTGTTTATATATTTTGCTCTGTAGTTCATTATTACGAGCAAAGAGAACTGAGTTTGCAAAATCCTGTACTTATCATGGATGGAAAAAAGCCAAGTTTAGTAGCGTTTTGCCTATTCTATTTTTATTATCACGGTTTGCGAGAATGTCAAAATTCAAGCGACATTTGGTTTGTTACTGGATGAACAGCGGAAGCGGTCGGCAAAAGAAAAATAATTTCATTACTATATAAATAAATGTGACGGTACTGGGGATAAGGAAACACCAGTTAAAAGCGTTAAACAGCTGGATTCTGATGACAATGAACCGCAAGCAAGAAAAAATATCGTGCAACTTGCCAAAAGATGATTTTGTTTTTGTTAGAAATCATCCTCTGTTCTAGAAATAAGCGAACAATTTTTGCTAACAGCGTGATTAATGGAATTCAGAAACCGAGAGAGTCAGTGAATGAATAGTACAGTTGATTCAATGTGACAATGTTAAGGCAAATAATTTAATTTCTGTTTTACTTCAAATAGCCATATGGATCGGCGAGGAAAAAATCAAAATTGTAAGAAGAAAATTCTTAAAGATAAAACACCTACCTTATGAAGATGAGAAATACTTAGCTAAAATTGTCGCGATGTGGCGTTTACAGTCACTGACGGAAAAACCTAATTTCGAAGAATAGCTTGTCATTAAATATTTTTTAAAACCAAAATAATAATAATAATAATAATAAAAAGGAAAAGAAAAAAAATCTGAAAGCTTTCAGAGTTTTTATTATGCCTAAAGGGGCGGTTTTTTTAACCTTTGTTTATTAAATATCATATTCTCCGCACTTAAACCACATAAAATTCAATTCAACAGCAATATCACAAAATGATTAAAAACAGCACATATTTAGAATTTCCGACGGACAGTCTCGAGCGCTAGAGATAAAAAAATGTTTTTTTTTCCCGTGCAGTGTTGCCGTTGCTCGCTTCGAAATCGTTGAATTTGTTAATAAAAAAATTCGTTAAAGTTTTACAAAATATGAAATAGATAAAAAAACACATTCGAAATTCAAAATTCGGGCTTCCAGGTGTTCAGGTGGAGGATTACGTTATTCAAAATTTGATGGCTGTAGGTACCGTCGTTTTTTCACAATGCCAGAAACATACATATATCTATGCAGATTCTTCATTATTTATTTTTTTAAATATAATACAGCGCGATAATATTTGGTGGCAGCAATTTAACAAGCGATACACCGTTTATAGCGAACCGACGCAAAATGCTATTTTGAGACTAATAGCCCTTCTGAGCTAACGCTCCTTTAAAAAGTTTTAAGTTCAAATAATGATATATATTGTTACGTTTTTTCTTTTCTTCTTACGCATGTTAAAGGGCTCGTGGATTTGGACTGAATAAAGATACTACTTGATGCAGTATCGAAACGCACTTTATTGGCCAATATTTTTCAAGACAGCTCCAAAATCACTTTTACAGTCGTCGAAGAACAACGTTAAACACGCTAGAATAATCAGCAACACAGCCTTCAGGCTATCGGCTATAACAGTGAAAACAGCTTCACGACAAAACACCAGAGTACAGCTCCCGACTCTTCTCAGTCGTTCTCGGAACTTAACGTACTCTGGAGGCTATCCACGCTACAACTCGCGATGCACTCGACGACGCTCTAGAGTACAGCTCCGGACTCGGTCTGGTCGTTCTCGGAGCTCAGCACACTCTAAGACAAAACTCGACGATGCACTGCCTTGCGATTCTATGAACTTGACGACCAACTCGGAACTAGACTACGCACTGACTCGCTAGACTAGGCATTGACTTCGCATAGACTGGCTCTCCTCGTACCAGCAGGGTTTATATAGCTTTTGGCTTGTGTTCGAGAACATTCTGGGCTAAACCAGGAAGAATTCGGTCCAGAAGGTTCTCCATTCGTCTATTCTTTGGCGACATTTGGCATATCACCAAATGTCGCCAAAGGAGAGGATTTCTCTCCAAATATGGCAACCCTGCCTTCCCTTGCCATTTTCTGCTAACCCTAAACCTGCTTTGCGGGGAAGCTATCTTACCGCGCTAGACATTTCGTAACAATATATATTTTTGTTTTCTTCTGAAATAAAAATAAGTTCTACTGTAGCCAACACATAAAATTCTTTACTTTTGAATAACGCCAAAACTAAAGTCAAGTTGAATTCAAAACCTCTGCTGTTAATCTGTGTATGTTGTTTTTGAATGAACACTGATATAAAAATAAAAGTATAAAATTACTGAAAGAAAATATTATCATTCGAACAAATTTAAACAAGAAATACAGATGCGAAGAGGGTTTGTATTCCGTACATTATAATTCTACATAACCGTTACATTCCTTTTTAATGAAAAGGAAGTTTGCATAAACTAATTTTTGGAATTGACGTATAGATGAGATGTTAGAAATATGTTTTATTAATAAATACATGTAGTATAATACAACAGTTGTTGCAAAATGCTGCTGCGTCCAGATAAATTTATTTTTTAAACTCTCGGCATAGCGTTGTATTCGGCAGTACACTTCTATAACATCGTAGGTAAATGTAAGCTCTGATTCAACATCGATTAACACAGATTCACATAAATTGGTTACACATGGTTATTTATATCGGACGCCACTGTAATGAAATTGACAACAGTAATTACTCCTCTCCAAAGTGTTAAAAAATATTGGTTAAAAAGCGGTACTGATAATTGGTGAAGAATTGTTATTGAGGTAGTAATTTTATCACAATGTGAATTTTTACGATTATTTTTCCGACGTTTGGGGGATTTTATGAGATTTCTCAGATATCGAATGAATCTATAAATTTTAGATTTTTCCTCTCTTATTTTTTATTATTTCTGTTACAATTATTGATTGTATTTTACCTTTAAATAATTTTAATGCTGCTTTCATTGAGGTATACTAAAAAAAGAGACCTATTTCAGAATTGCAAGTAATCCTACTCTAGAAATCTAAACTTGAATCCTTGCATTTTGCATACAGTCAGCTTATAAGGTATTTCTCCTACCTTCTTCACATCCCTTCGTGGTGTAGTGGTCGCCACGCTCGACGCGTATTCGAGAGGTCTGTGGTTCGAGTCCTGGCGGGGCATTGTTTGTTTTCATTTCTCCTACTTCGAATCATCCTAGTGACTCTACAAGCTGAAGAATATAAGTAAATTTTAAAAAAGCTCTGTTTATACGTCTTTTAAGGAACCACTCGAAAAAAGACATTTAGTAAGAAAAATATACAACCGAAATTTGAGTTTAAAGATGTGGTGTGTATCTTTTAGTTGCAAACTTTAATGCTATATTATTCTGATTTCAGTTTGCTTAAAATGCTATCTGTAGAAATGTTAACATCTATTTAAAAATGATACAATATTTCTTTTTTAAAATTATAAGAAATCAAAATGCTCAATATTCGGTATAAAAATGAGAACAACTATATCTTGCCTCTCAGATTGCCTGAATAAATTTCGCAAAGAGAAAACAACAGTCCAGTTTAAACATGCTTTTCAACAAACCTGTCTGGTCAACAGACTCCACTGTCTCTTCTAATACTTTAAGGAAAAGCCTTCTGTGAACCAGCAGGATCTGAAACCCTGTCCAGTGTGAGATGTCGTGCATCCTTCTGTTTCATTTCGTAACTTAATGTACAATCTCCACATCCTTCTATTTTATTACGAAATGTACAACTTCCAAAGGCTACTGAAATAAATAAATAAATTTAGGGGAAATTTTCTGAGCTAATAAAAGAAAATGTCGATGCATAAGTCGAGAAGAAAGCACTTGTAACCAAAATTATACCTGTTTTTGTTATTTTCATATTGCTGTATTGAACAAGTTTATGATTTTCGATCCCAAGTGATCAACTGTGTTAATAGGTTTAATGGGAGGAGTAGCTATAAAAAGAAAGTGCATCTAGATTTTTTTCAATAATTTTGAAATGTACCACATTAGTAAAAAACGTTCATCTGAAAGATGCAAGCACTATAGCAAAATAATATTTCATGTGAACAAGAAGTCTTTCTTCTCTTCTCAGTTACAGAACAAAAGTTATCGCATAAAAAAGAAACTTTGTACACGTATAATGTAATATATCGAAACGAATTTGACTGCCTTCTAAATTTATTTATCAGTTTTAAAAGATGTGTATACATAGCTGACAAATCTCCCTATTTTATCGAAAGACCCGATTTTTCATCGCAACTCTTGATCTCTCGACAGATTACAGAATATCTCGATTTTGGTTTATTTATCTTTTATTAATGAAAACTAGAGTTAGTAAAATGTTTCGCAGGAATACAGGATATTTAAATCTTACAAAGCCCACTACCCTCATCCCTAATGATTTTTAGCATATTTTTTCCGAATACTTAATCTATTGTAGAAATTTGTAGAACTCTTTAAGAAGCTTCAACAGATCTTTCAATTAATATTTGTATTTAATTTTGTTTGGCATCAATATATTGTATATTATTGTGTCCAGTATGTGTAGCATGTACATTAATTTTTAATCGAATTTTCACAGTATTTGAAAACTTTTTGATAAATAAAAGTTTTCCTTCTCTCTTCAAAAGTTTCTCAGTACCGTGAAATCTTAGTACACGAACTTAATTCTTTCCTGAAGATAGTTCGTCATCCAAAATATTTGTAAAGCAAAACAATTTCCTCATAAGAAATAATGTAAAAGGAATGAATCCTTTACCGAATCCCAAATGATTCCTTGGAAAAGAGTACTTCGCATTTAAGTTTGTAATGCAAAACCAATAGAATTCATTGAAGAGGGCAAAAGTTCAAAATATTATTGTTTGAAAGACATTCTGTTTCGTAGAAACATCAGGTATTTGCTGTCTTTCTGGGGTTTTTCTTTTTCTCTTTCTTTAACTTTGCTCGTTTCTACTTGAGAAGCGCTGAACTTTCGTCCCAAAAATTCTTTCATTATGATTTGTTTCTGTCTGAGTTTTAAAAGCTCCTAAAGCAAGATATGGCAATGCCATTGCAAATATTAATGCTGCAGCTTACCGATTCTTTTTCAGGGTAAAAATATTCTGGGAACCTTCGCACCTACCACATTCTGCGCAAATTTCGCGGATCAGTTAAATGGGAACATCTTCCTTTCTATGTTCTTCTGAAGACATTTTTTCAATGCATTAAGTGGAATTTGCAGTATCATTTGTTGTCGGCTTACTAGTTTGTATTTAGAGGCATCGTTAAAGAATTCATCATCCAAGACATTTATTCTTTCAAAAATTTGTTCATGATCCGACTTGTTCGGATGTGTCTTTGGATCGTGAACTGATTTGCTTGCGATCCAAGGCTTTCGGGAACCAAGGTTCCACAGTATAAAAGTGCAAGAAAACGACAAAACGAAATTAGCCAAAGAGCACAAAATTTAGAACATATAGTTAAATATCAATATATTTTACTTCATCATCATATTGTAATTACTTCAATAACCTCGCTCACATATTAAAAATTGAATTTAAGTCAATCTGAAGTTCTTTCAAAATGAAAATCTCTCGGAAATGACCGATTTTCGTGCAAGAACTTCTCGCTTTTTCATAATTTAAGATTGACAACTACATACATGGTGATTTCAAATTCATGGTTTAAACTTGGAGGGGAGGTACAGAATAAAGGTACGAATAATATCCATATAGGAAATCCATGTAACAATCCATTTATTTAGTCATAAATACAGGGTGTCCCACTTCAACTGAAACAATATGTTTACATGAACTGATATGATAATCTTTCGAATTCAAAGCTTGTACTCGCTGAAAATGGAAGGGATGTAAGAGATTTTCGTTTAACACTCTACGAATGGTATGCTGACTCAAACCTACGTTTTGCGCAACAGCTCTTGTATTTGACTAGGGTCTATTAGCCACAATGTTTAAGATGCTTTCCTCAAGTCTTGGATTGCGTACAGTTCACAGCTGACCAGCATCCTATCTGGTGACATTGAAAGAATGTATTTCACAAAGTTGAGGATGTAACCGTTGAAACATTTTATGATCCGGCATTCGTCTGTCCGGAGATGGCATTAATATATCCGGAAACGTGAAATATTCGTAGCGCACTTCTGGAGTTACCATTTGCACGGCCGTACATATAATGCATGTCTGTATTTTCGCATAGGGAAGATAGGTCGCATAGGCCACTGACGACAGCACAATCGCGAATGGTGTCTTCCCCTACCGAGATACAGACCTACGTTTTTCTACCGGCAACAGAGTTTTCTTATGCGAATTACTAATATGAAATGTGTTTCGTGACGTAGTTTGAAGTAAAGATCTATTTAAATGAGTGGTAAAATGCTCTCTGAGAGCTATTCTTCGCATGAAGCAATTCATAGGAGATATTATATGATTTCAAGCTCAATTTAAAGTTTTCTTATTGTAAATGCATTTTAAGTTGTACTTATGACTAAATAAATGACTACCTGGGTTTATCATAGTCACATCTATATTTAACGATATCATACTTAGCCTTAATAATTTATTTCACAGTTTTATATCTGGTAGACCTTTTTAGAAATGCAAGTGTAAATCCTAGCTGCAAAATTTTTTTCCACTTGTTAGTATAACTCCTAGGTTGCGAAATTTTGTGATGCTTCCGACTTATCCTGAATTTTGACATTTTGTCCCCCAATAAAATTACAGCCTTAACCTTGTTAACCAAACGGTATATATATGTGTATTTTCAAAGTATTGTCTGTATTATTTATTAGTGCGAGAAAGTGACATACTGTGTACCTTAATAATATATCGCGAAGGCAGAAAGCTTGTCAAATATATGCCTTTTCAGCAGCGACGTTTGTAATGCTTTGTTACTTACGTATAAATATGAATATAGAAAGAAATGAAATGAAAGTTAGGAGGATGTCAGACCAGAGAAGAAGGCTTCACCTTCTCAGTATAGCATAAGAAGTTAACGGATACAAAATGCACAGAAAAACTAAAGCAAGTTAAAGGAAGGCTACCATAAATATATGTAAGATATTTGATTTTATAACATGATAACTTAATTATGCATTTAAAAAAATAGCTGCTGTATAATGTATACCATTTCCCATACTATTTTTTAACTTTTTCATCGTGGGATGTAAAAAAATTATTGAAAAATGACAGATTTCCTTGATTTGCTATGATAAGAAATTTATGGTTTGAATATCGAAGCTCTTTGACACTTTAAACTTTGATAGAAGAATCTGTTTTGTGAGGAATGACAGTAAATGTTTTGAACGCATATGTAACTGGCCGCTATTATTACCTTTTCTCGATTATATCATGAAGTATCCAAGTGTCTTTCGTCGCTTTGTTTCTGCAGCTCATTTATATTAAACGCTGAAATTAAATTTTAATTGAATTGCAGAATAATGAATCGATTATTATGCAGGTACTTTGTTATATTAATGTGATATGCATGTCTGTGTGCTTTTCTGCTTACGTTTACGCAAATATGCATTCATGCAAAATCTGTGAGTTGGTTTGATTGTGTATGCGTGATCGAAAAAAACAGATAAGAACAAGAACTTTTCCCCCCAGAAAATTAAATTATACAAGGTAACTAAAAACGTTCTTGCCGTTTTTGACGTCCCATTTCATGAAGCGCTCACACAAAGGAAATAAAGTGATTCACGTGCCAGAAAAGAGATGATTGTTAGTGTAACCACTGACCTACATTAATACCAGTCGGAATCGGAGTTAGGCAGATTTTTGGGTAAAAGGAGTCGGAGCTGGAGTCGCTGAAAACGCCGCGACTCCGACTCCAATTTTTGTTGGACAGTTTGAATTTGAAATGAAATTAAGGAGAATTGAAAAAAATAATGAAAACTGAGTTATTACTTTTATTTATGGATTATATACATTAATAAATAGTTATTTCCTATTTTATTGACACTTAATAAATAAATATAAGGGAGGAGGATGGATGTGATATTAGCGATTATTTATTATTTAGTTACTTTATTTAGTTAAAAATCTCCTTGGTAAATTTAAATAAGCAGCAACAGCAGCAAAAACTCCCAAAACTGATGCCATTCTTAGGAAGTGAGCAAGAAAAGGAGCAATTTTTGATCATGTTACGAGATAGGGAAGTACGTATTTGAGGATAGAGAGGTTGTTAGGATTAAGAACATTTTTAGAAGATGTAGATAACCCTAATGTTTCACTAACAGAAAGACTGTAGAATGATCTTGCAGTATTGAAACTCTTATTTCTGCACCTTATATAGCCACAAAAAAGCTACAACCTGAAGAATTAACAAGAGGCGAGAATGGAAGAATGTGATATTTGTTCTTTGTGAAATGGAGGGCTTATTGCAGAAGGAATCATTTCTTTAACAGAGAAAAGAAAAACTAGTTTGCTAGACAACGAAATCTTGTTGGGTTCAATATATGTAGATAGAAAACACCGAATTTTGTTCAATGACGAACAAATTAAAGCCAAAGAAAGCCATCAACGAATTTTCATTAAGAATGAAATTATTCTCAGAACAATTGGAGCATTCAAATCGGGACAGTCAAACTGAAGACATTGCAGCTGAGTCTCTATTATCCTCTTCCAGTGATGAATTAGATTTTGAGCAATATTTGGATAATATTGAAAAGGTTAAGACAAAGCAAATGAAAATAAAGAACCAAGAGCCTTTAGATATAAAAATGAAAAAAATACAAACAAGATTTCTACACATCCTTTGAAGAAATAGAGAAATATAATCGCTCTTGCAAGACACCTCTTTTCTAAAAGAGGTTAAAAAAAGTAGATATAAAAATCTATCCTGAAAAGTTAAAAGAAGTAGCATTAACAGTAACAGCTTTTCCTCAAGTTAGTGTGGAGAGCCTCTTCTCAGCTCTGATGTTTATGAAATTGGATCTACGGTCCTCTAATAAAGATCTTTGCCGAAGCTATATGTTTTCTTAGAAATTGCTAATGCCAGTTTTTCCATTTCATAACAAATGCTAATTAATATAAATAATTTGCTATGCCATCAGTTTTTTCCTATAGCATCTATCACTTCTTTTATATTAAAAAAATAAGCTGTAACACATGTGTATATGTCTACATCTATATGAGGGAGTCGGAGTCAGAGTCGGTTTAAAATTCCAGGAGTCAGAGTCGGTCATTTTCCCTACCGACTCCACAGCCCTAATTCATACAAACAGGCAAGTTTCATACAAACAGCAGTCCAGCTCTTCTAGCACTTGGAAGTGTCGAAGACAAATGGAGGCGTTGAAGCAGCTCTTTTTCTGTATAACTGTAAGGTAAACCTGTCAACAGCCGACATCAAGTCATCGAATTTCCCAGGAATTGGGGAGGATGCTGTGAACGAAAGTATCGCCACGTACTGATTCCAGAAGTTCAGATCAGGAGATCTGAGCCTTTGTGATGAATTCTGCAGTGAACAACCACAGGTGTTGAATGAGATTCTGAAGGCAGCCATTGAGAAGAAAAGCAGTAAAACGTGTAGTGAACTTGGCCGTACGCTTCCCGGTTTACGAGAAAATAGACAGCCATCACCTCTACTGTATAGAAAAGGTGTACAAGTTGAGCAAGTGGGTACTCCACACATTGTCGGCAGTCAACCAAGGAACAACGCGTGATAGCCTGTTTGTCTTTGATCTATCGGCACCACAACATACCCATATTTGGTCGAGTGCTCACGAGTGACTAAATGTTCTCACGAGTTCCAAGTGCACTCGACATTGGTTTCAGGTTGAGCTTTATACCTCATTACTACCTTTGTACTTATGCAAGATTATATGCTCTCTGTCTGGAGGAGTAAATGTTGCATTACATGCTTTATCTTTGCGAATACGGACGTTACGTCATTAATACATTCAGTATATGGTGAAATCGTGTTCCGCTAAACTAAATTTCTATGGAAAAATATGTTAGGTGTACTTCAGATTAAAAAATTATGCATTATTTGAACAAAGCTAAATATTGTTGTAATTAAAAAAAATCTGATGTGGACATCGCATGACTTCCTAGTACGGCCTATTAGTTTGTACACATTTTTTGCTGCAATACATTTAAACGTATTTCCTCGAATTTCATTAGAGATATATTTCTCATTCAGTTAATTCAGTTCTTACGTTGTGAGAAGGCAAAAATACATAAAAACTCAAAACATCTTCATTAAAAGTTGAAAAATATAGAAAAACAGAAAACACCGAATACAGTCAAAGCAGGTTAAAAACAAATTTTGCAATTAAAATTAAGAGTTTCTACGCAAAAAGAAGCAATTCTGCCAGCGTGCAAAAAGCAGATTTTTCACTGCACAAAACCGAAAGTTTTCTTCGGGACCCGCTTGGCAAAAAGACACTGAACATGCAGAAACTGATTTAATTCATTATTCTGTTGAGTTTCAATGTAAAAAAAAATAGCTGCTTCTTTAGGCTTAGTAACATTTAAACAGCTTTTCAATTGCTGATAATTCTATAACTATTGCATGCATATTAACTAAAGGCATAAAAACCTTAACCAGAATGTAGGAACGAACAATATAATTCAATCACTTTTAAAGCCAAAAATACACAATTTACCAACATATAAGAATAAAAAACTGAACTCACCGAACCCAGTAACAGAATGGCTATAATATGTATGGGTTGGGGGTGTATCTAAGCAATTCGTTTAACTTCTTGAAAGTTAAAGGCGCTTTATCTACTTTTTCATTACCACTGTTTTATCTTCCAGAAAGAATTTAGTGTTGATGAATGAACGTTAAACCGCGTATGAATGAAGTTCTAGCGTTGGACAAATTAAAGAGAAACATGTAAGATAACGTGTATATACGAAATCGTTGCCCGCAGATCCACGCTCAGCAAAAGTTTACTAGACCATTAAGCCACACCATCAGCGAGAACCTGTACTCTCAACAGTTGCAGCGGTGCAACATGCATTACAGTAGGAGTCAGTACTAGTTAATCGCAAAAAGATGTTGTATATCCACGGCAACGCGAGACCACACATGAGAAGAACGACGAGGGATACCATTCAGTGACTTTGCTGGGAGATATTGGACTTGGCGGACCTAGTTCTCGCAAATGTTGACCTTGAGCAACTACCTCCGCGGCGAATTCTTCCAACGATAAGAAATAACTACAGCATGCATTCACAGACTTTTTTTGCGCCTAGGATCCCCGAATTTTATTGTCAGGGCACTGCAGGAATGTTGGCAAAGTGTATTAGTTGCTGATGGCAATAATTTCGAGAACTAATGCACTGCGCGCTTTATGTCTGTCTGATCCATGCGCTGTATATGATGATCATCAACGGCTAGAGCATTTTGGGTTATCTTGTAATTTACCATTTGGTTGGTTTATTAGCTATTGGAAAGCATACAGGAAGGGACTATAGTCTGTCAAAGATGATGCTTTCAATGTGAATTGTCTGAGAGAAATATGGATCTAATTTGGTCATACATGACAGAAATGAGGTGTTCTTTAGTTTTTATGGAGGAACATTTGCAGAATTGATCCTCTAACTAACAAAATAAACTACGCCACTGGAAAGAAGAAAAGGATATTTGAATTTATACCTTTTTCTTGAATGCTTTTACACTGATTTGAATATATGAAACTTAAGCAGGATAGTATTGATATTTCAATCTGAATCATAATAAATAAGACAATTTCTTTCGTAAAGTGAAAAATAATGTATACATTATAGTATTTATGCATACGAAATGAGAAAGTATTACCTGTATTACATACAAAGTATCATGGAAAATGTCTCAGAAGTATTAGGATTATGTTTTATATTTTCATGCAGATATGCAGAACGTTTCTGTAGAGTTACAAAGTAAGATAATTTTAAAGGGTTGTATTCTTTTCCAGAGGAAAGATTAAGAGCATTATCTCACGTTCTCTCATGCAAAAATTCCATGAAAAAAATTTCAGATTTGTCAAACTGTTATATTTTATGAAGCTTTATGCGTACTCACATGTAAATTTTCAGTGAGAAAATATAAAATTCATCAAAATGCAACTCTCATCGGAATTATCGATGTCAAAGATGTAGCTATGATAACAAATCTCATGCAGAAATAGATATCACGTATACTACTAACTACACAGATAAATTCCTGCTCAAATCTGTTGTAAATTCGAAAAAAAAATAAGATTGAAATACTTTTTACATACGCCTATAATTTTAAAAAGAGTAAAAATTAAAATGGTCAGTTTAAGAAGCGTCTCAACGTAATTGTATGAAATCTTGATGGCATCTCAGTCCCTTATGGTTCAAAAAAGTATCAAGATCCATACTAAACATCTGTCTTTCGCTCTTTAATTTGATTTACGTAATTTGAATAAATTAACCTATATACCTGATTTTTTTCTTTGAATTTAGATTTTCTTCATTGTCTTACACCGGAACTTTCGATAATGATACACTGCTATTTATATTTTCTAAGACTGCTTGCTCTTTCTACTGCCAGCATGTTTAAATGTAAATGAAAGAAATGAAATCTTTAACTGCAGATCAGTTTTGAAAAACATAATATCTATAATTAATATAATACTCGATGTAATTTTAAACAGTGCAGGGTATTTGTTATTTAGAAATATCTATTCAACACTAAAAACAACTGAAAAATGTCAATCTAAAGTCTGTACTAAGAAAAATATTCTAGACTCTAAGGAAATACAGAAGTCAGACGATATTGATTTTCAACTTTATTGGAGGAAAGGGGGAATATTCCTGTTTGCCCTTTCGTCATTTATAACGGCCGAAACAAATTCTTTCTTATAGTCCCTGTGAGGCGCCACTAGGTCTGCTAGTTGCTGCTGAATCACCTTTTTTGTTTGTTATCTTATTCCTAACGGAACTTCATTGCGTTTATCTTGTTAATGTTTTATTTTATCCTTTCAATTTTCTTTCGTCTCATTGCTTGTTGTGTTTTATCACAATTTTCGGAAAGATGTTGTTTTGATTAAGACTAATGAATTGCAGTACCGAACGAAAAATTTTTATGATAAATTTTTCTCAAAGGAGATCAACTTTGATTAGTTTATTGAGAAGCTTTTCCCATTTACAACGATTTGTAGCTTGAGTTATTCATGGTGATGGGTTCACTGTTTAATTTTAATGATATATGAAATAACGTATTATAAAATAAAGTATTTAAAAAATAAAAATTAATTTGAAAGGTTTCAATTCGTTTTATGTCAGCGGAAGTATAGACACGATGGTAAATGAGTTAGGGGAAAAAAACTCTGTCATGTAGAAATAGCAGAAACACGTTCTAGAAGCGTCTTTTAGGATGTTAGAGAAATATAATACATGGTGCTATGTAATGTATGATTCCTTAGGAACATGTTTTATTAATTATATCAACTGCAGGAATTTTTAAAGAACTCCTAAACTTTAAATAAAGTAATTTCTTTTTAAATTTCTGTGAGCTAAATTAGGTAATTCAAGTCTTTTTAGCTCGATTACCAAGATGCACATATTATACAGTAACCAGTAACATCCTATTAGCCATGTCTTTGATCTTTTATTCGTATAAAGGAGATTCGATAAATCTGAGGGTTATATATATATATATTGTTTGTAGATATTATGCTGAAAGTTTGAAAAGAATTGAACTGGATATTCAACTATGGCAAAGAGTACTAGGGATATCTGCTTTAAGGAGACAGATGCTTTCGTAGATGGCTTTCTAAGGAAAGTTGGTTCATATTCACGTTGCACACGAGGAAAACCATGCAAACGTCCATTCAGTCAGCCCATTTGCGAGCTAGGATCTGATCGAACAATTCGCTTTCAGCTGTTTTGTCCACTGGCGAACAAAAGATTGAAAGTGAGTCGCCAGTATGAAATTTAAATGAAGACAAAATTCAAATGGACTTTTGCACCCTTTTTCATTATTTACGTACAGAAATAGAAGTCTGAAATTGTAAAAATCATAGAATATTTCGAAATGGATTTCTTGAACCTTGTTGTTCACTTTGAAGAAAATTTTTCTCATTTGACAGAAATCTATCCACAGATGAACATCTTAGATGTTTCTGTTACTGTATGCAGTAGGTATTAATGATACATAGGAAATAGCTGTGTACTGATTTCGAAACAGCGAATCAAGTGACTCGTTCCAAATTGGTGTAAATGCTTCGTAAATTTTATTAATTTAATATATTCACATTTCTCGAGGCAGTGATAAAAAATAAATAACATATTTTATGATTATATGAAAAAAAAAGAACAGAGATTTAGTTTAACTCAAAAATAATATTAAATTGAGTGGGTTGCAGTATATTAAGCAAGCACATTTCTAATTATTTCATATTTTAGTTCTTGAGAAATTTTAAACTGTTTATTGTAATAAAATTTCAATGATATATAATTATTTTGTTCAGGTAATATGTAATCATCTCAGAGATGGGTTAATAATAAAATTATTTTTCCACTGTTTGTAATATATGATTTACTAGTCTATATATATGTTTCCATAGAATACTCTTTTATATCTTGAATGTCCTGCCGTAAGACTTCTCCACTAGCTATTTATTTCCCAGATGTTTCAGCAATTTTTAGAACACCGAAGCTATACAGCTTATTAAGTTCACTGAAGCCAGATAGTGTGAAAAGTCAACAGTGCTCTCGTCAGGATTCGAACCACAAGTCGTCGAGGAAGTACTAACCAG
Source organism: Stegodyphus mimosarum (assembly GCA_000611955.2). Classification (NCBI taxonomy): domain Eukaryota; kingdom Metazoa; phylum Arthropoda; class Arachnida; order Araneae; family Eresidae; genus Stegodyphus; species Stegodyphus mimosarum. Next base: position 402,558 of record KK112077.1, on the reverse strand, counting down.
TTATATTAAGATTACATTACATCATTATATTCCCATTATATTCGACAATAACAAGTTCTGTGTGCATGCGCATACTAGTTCCATAAGTTAAGTTATGTTAAGTTCCATAAGTTAAGTTAAACTTCGTGGAAACACGAAGTTTAAACTTCATCACGTAAACCGTTCAGAAGTTATGGCGGTTTTATTTCATATAATTCAATAATTGTCACCCTGTACATACCTTCATATAAAGTGATAATAATGAAATGAAAAGGAAATATGTCCTCCTTTAGCACAAATGACCTCTATAATGCTTTTAAGCATTGATTCTACTAGTTTTATGCGGATATTTGTTTATTTCTTTATCACAGAACTTAATCATGTGCTCTTTTGTCGCACAGTCCATTTTGTTGAGATGTTTCTTCAGAATTCGCTTCATGTTTTCGATTGGATTTAAGTCTGGTGAATTTCCAGGCCAATATAAAGCAGGCCAATCTAAACATCTAATTTTATTTTCCAGCATGAACCTTCCGAGTTTTGGCATGGAATCGAGTTCTGTTGTAGTGTTTCCAACAAAGTTTTCGAGAATGGCACAGTCCTGCATCGTAAAACTTCTGTATACTTGAATGAATTTATCATTCTGAAAACAAGATTTTCAGTGCCATCTGCAATGAAAAAAACTCTAAAACTTCATACATATTTTGAGGGTAATTAACCGTTTATCGGATATGTTGAGGTTTCATTGATTCATCCTTGCTTCGTCTAGCAATGTCAGATGTGTAACCATGAGCAAATAGTCTCATCACAGGAATGGCATTTTCCAGATATTTCTGATCCAAGATTTGTACGTTTTTTAGCCCACAATAATCGTATGGCTTGACTTAAAAAGGCCAAAAGTTGTTTTTAATAAGCTTACTTGGCTTCCGACCAGCAGTAAGAAGCCAACGCTGTATGTTTGAAGGATGAATGTCGGTGCGAACAGACAACAGATCTCTTTTAAAGTCTTTGCTTAATTTTTACTAGATTAATAGTTCTGTTTCGCAGTTCGAATGGATCAGATTTAGGAGTTCTTTTTTACTCCACATTTGCCCTTCCGTTCTAGAGAAAATGATCCAGTTTCATTGAGTCTCTTCAGAATTCGAGAAACTCTCTATTTTTCAACACCAACTGCGAAAGCACTATTTGTTATAGAAATGTGTATGCGATTGTGAAGTACGATAATCTTTGTTCTCTTTTGGGGTATTATAGCTATTTCTAGTACGCTAAAATGAATATATGCAAAACATACTTAAAATATATGCAAAAGTAACTTTCTCATCACGCAAAAACAAGTTTAAAAATGGTACAGTAGGACGTGATTCATTGTCTAAACCAGTTCTAAATAGTCGAAAGCAGAACAGAATTCCAGATGACATAAAGGCAGATAAAACTGCTTTGAGGGACCAGCTGGTGACAGTTGGCAACCAACTTAAAATTTTGTGAAAAAGTCATTTTGTCCCAATTAATTTGCACACTATAGTATAAAGGTTAATTGAAAAGTTTTCAAATTGTCTCTGTTTTTATTTTAGGATATTAGATATCGCAACCCTGCATTGGATTTTGAAGCGTCTAAATTTCCAGTTAAACAATCATAATCTTTGGTATTTTGATATTTTGGTATTTTAAGTGGTCTGGTATTTTGCTATCTGGAAGTTTTGGTATTTGGAGGGGAATATTTAGATTTTTTGTGGAAGACGAGGAAGAGGCTTTTGTTAAGTATACAAAAGAGTTGTGATTCATTATGTTAAAATTGAAAAGAACTGCAGTGAAACACGTGGAATGTTACAACATGCATAACGAAATAAACCGCTTACGGCAACCATATTTATGTCCTCACTGCTATTCCGCAGCACATCATTCACAGGAGGAAAAGAGATCGCGGGAGTATTCAAAGAGCTAGCATAAAATTGCCCGTCGTCCTACGAATCTGCACCTCTACCGGGAATCAAGCGACTTCAAGAGCAAGAGAGACTTCGGACAAAAAAAAATCGCGTGCACCGGCTTTTTGTTACAAAAATTTACCAACGGTGCGAAAACTCACTCAAAAGTGTGACAATTCCTGACAAAAACGCCCCGAAGAAAACAGTATAAAAACTGTTACTTTTCAAATTTTTACTTTTAATTCAACACCTTTCCTTAATATCGCCAGAAACTCGTCAAATAAAAACCTGATAGCAACCCTAAAACTCTGTCGGAAGCACAAAGTGATCTTCCTAAAAATCACCCCAAAGTAGCTTAAAAATGACAAGCTAGCAATCACACGAAACCTTATGAAAGCTACAAAATTTTGTTCATTAAATGAGCATATTTCACAAACTAATTAAGCTATCAACTTGAAAGTAATTTTAAATTAAAGTGCAAATCTTTCTGTTTCTTCTAGTGTAATTATAATTACATAAACTCAAATTAAGTATTTTAATATCCGGATTATAACATGAAAAACACACCCCAGGCTCTAATTAAAGGAAAAAGAAATTAACACAGAAGTCAAATAAAATACACGTTGTGTAGCATAATTTAGAATATAAATTAAGTAATTAATTAATTAGCTTAATTTTACTACAAAACATAATAATGCTTCAGTAGGAAGCATTAAAATGTCTTGAAAGAAGATTTCGAGAATTCTATTTCACTCGGATTGAAGTTCGGGATTCAATTTATCTCACTACTTTTTTTTTCTTTCGATTCAGACAAACTTCGCTTTCCAAATTAGAACTACTACCATCAGACTGAAAGATTAGCTATGAGGAATCTCTTCAGACCAGCATCTGATGGCATTTACATGTGCTATTCCGAGGTTAAATTATTTGAACGTTTCGGCTCTGGATTCGATATTTTGATGAATATTCGTTCTTTTTAGTAATAATAAAGAAGATTTAAGCAAGATTTTATCTGTTATGATATCGATTGATTCATCCTGTTCACTTTTTGAAATTGAATCTTCCCTTCCTTTTCTTGTTATTTTAATTAGCCACGATGAATTTGATCTCAGCAGTACTTTTTTACTGTAAACCATTTTCCATCTTTTTTGTCCATCACGCTAAAATGGCTTCTTTTTACTCTTGCATACGTTGTACTTTCAAAATTTATTTTTCAGAATGAACAGTTTCAATTTATTATTATTGTTACTATTATTATTTTTATTAGTATTTTAAATTCAGTTTATTTTTCAGCTTTATCATGAATTCAATTATTTGAAATCGCACCTTCTGATAGAGAATTATAGTATTAATGAAGGTCTTAAGATATTTTGTCTAGCCGTCAAGAAAAATATTGCACTATTAGAAACAATCGCAACGACCTTGTCGTTATTCCACTTCTCCTTTTATCAGTTACAGAATCGCTTATATTCTAAAGAAGTTCAACTTTCAGATCCTTTTTTTCAAATATCGATAAAATTCATTGCTTAATTCTTAAAGATTTCATGTCTGATTTTAATTCTTGGGGAATTAATTTGTAGTTCATTTATCAATGTGGTTTGCCGTACATTGACCAAACTAAAACAGCATTACTCTCGTAGAGAAACAGGAGTATTTTGTCCGAAGAGGAGAATAAACAAATCTTCAGTAGCTAATCATATTTAGACACTTAATCACAACCTTGGTATACGTTCTGAAAAGCCTTTTCATATTTACCAAAAAAAAAAAAACCTTTCTTTGTTAATGATATTAATTTTAGAACCCAGTCTTTCTTAATCCTTTCAGAATTATAATAGCTTGGTTTTCCCTATTTTAATTAATATTTTCATCAATAGATGGTACTACATTCGTCTCCGTTTTGCTTCGCGTATTGCTTTCAGTATAAAACAGATATCACTCCTTCCATGTTTTTCCTTCCCAGTGCCAAAAGCTCAAAGAGAACTCTCCGACCTGCGCTAATTGAGGCCAAAATCACACCTTGAATTTTAGGAGATGTTTGAAATTACCCAAGCCAAGAGACGCTTCGAAAGCGAAGCCTTATGTGGATAGATTCATCACAAATAAGTCTTTTGTTAGTGCTCTTTTCAATGGACTTTCCCCGAAGGCACTGATTGAAGCCACAAAAATGCTGAAAATTCTCTCAGACTTCGTCTCCATAATTGAGACTCAGGAATTTCCCACTTAAGCAAATTATGTGAAATTATTGCAAAAAAGTCAGGAAGCGAGTACTAGCTTTTCAATTAATAGATAAATACACTATAAGCCCTGCTCCTAGTCGTGCAATGATTTGGAATGCCTGTGGCTTCCGCAGCAGGGTGCCGGAACTGCGAAATTTCTCTAATGAACATGATATAGACATAGGGATCATTACTGAAACATATGTCTCCTTTGGACATAGATTTTGCATTGTCCTTCGTATCGGTGTGATAGACTCAGTTATCATAATGATGGTGTAAACATCAAAAGGAATTACAACTCTTGCCTTATCAGCGAAAATAGACAAAATGGTTGAAATAGTTACTACAAATATCTCCTTACCTACTACGGTAACATCCATATTAGTGCTATTTACAATCCACCAAACAATTATCTGTTTGACGAATTACTAAATGCAATATTAGCCCAAGTTTTTCGACCATAGTTGCAGGGGATCTTATCGCCAAACACAAGGAGTGGAGTTTCAGAAAAAACAGCCTTAATAGGCATGTGCTGAAAATTGCATTTTCAATAATAATTACAATTCACGCGCCGCTTGAATATACACTGGTGTGCAAAAATTAAGGACGAAGTCGAAAGATTAGCATATCAGCTGAACGAAGAGGCAGAGCGGACAGAAAGACCAATCAGAAGATTAAGTAAGGTGATGTACGGTATCACATGCGCAGATATGCAGGTAGACGTAATGGGGGAGTGTCTGAGTAGTATAAAGCATGTTGTCGGTGTAAGCTCAGTATTTCTGGCAAAGAGATTGCACGCCGTATAGCAGTTAAAATCACACCGAGTTGCTGCCTCAGCGAGAAATGGCGAATAATCAATCTGTTAGACGACATCTGGATGCTTTTACCCGAGGTCGAATCATTGGGAAGTTGGAGGAAGGCCGCAGTGTGACAAGTGTGGCTGCAGAGTTCGGAATTGCTCACAGCATCGTTTCACGACTTTGGAGATAATTTCAAACTACAGGAACAGCTATCCGGGGGTTTAGTAGTGGTCGTCCACGAGGAACCACACCCGCAGATGACCGGTATATTGCCTTACAGGCCAGAAGAAACAGGCGGCAGACAGCGGGAGAAATCGCTAGACACACGACACAGGCGACTGGACGACCGATATCGCGTTTTACCGTGGCCAGAAGACTGCACGGTGGTGGTCTGTTTGCACGACGCCCTGTACGGTGTGTACCTCTAACGCCTGCCCATCGGAGAAGGCGTTCTCTGTGGTGCCGGGAACACCGGAATTGGAGAGACAATGAATGGGGACGAGTACTCTTTACAGATGAGAGCAGATTTAGTCTGAGTTGCGATTCTAGACACATACACATCTGGACAGAGCGGGGAACACGCAATAACCCCTTCAACATCATCAAAAGGGACTGTTTTGGAGGTCGCGGAGTTCTCGTTCGAGCAGACATAATGCTTGGTAGCCGGACCGACCTTCATATCTCCCAAGGAGGTTCGTCACCTGGGACTGCTATTGTAACGAGGTTCTTCTTCCTTACATGCGTCTTTTCACAAGGGCTATGGGTCCTCAGTTCCTCTTCATGGACGACAACGCTCCACCTCATCGCACAGTTACTGTCGAAGAGCTGTTGGAGAGTGAAGATATTGAACACATGGATTGGTCGGCAAGGTCTCTGGATCTAAATCCCGTCAAGCATGTACGGAACTTACTAGGGAGACCCGTGGCAGCACGTAACTTATCGCCAGTAACGATTCCGAAACTGCGATTGGTGCTACAAGAGGAACGAGCAGCAGTGTCTCAACAGCTCATTAACAACCACATATCCAGCATGCACAAATGATGTGAAACCTGCCTAGCAGTCAGGGGAGATCATATCCCCTATTAAAGACCGGATGTTTCTTGCTGGACACCCATCACAGGCATGTTTCGGCCTTCAGTCGCATTGCGCTCCATGCTACGTTTTCAATAAAGCTTCTTTTTATCCCTCTGATTTCTCTTTTAGTAAGTGTTGCTTACATTACTCATGTCCTTACGTATTGAGGATCTTACGGTATTAAATGTGTTGATTTGGAAAGCTTTTGTACAAAGTTATATTGAAAAAACCGTCTCGTCCTTAATTTTTGCACACCAGTGTAGGTATAGATCCAGTTATCTTGAGCATGTGGATATACTTGAGCGTCTCTATATCTTGCTTACGACAACTTCGATTCCACTTGTCTTGGATGTTAATCATGAGTTGAGCTTCGACCGTACTCATTATTTGCTGTCTTTTGTATTCCAAGACACAATCCCTGTGACACGAAAACTATTACCGTCTGGAGACTCTTCCAAAATCTCATGAAAGACAATCCTCCTGAATTTCAAGGACTTAAAACTCCCAATGAAATTGAGAGGGAAACTACCGTTTTTACCAACAGCATTCATGATGCGCTAAATGTAGCATCTGAAAACGGTCAGTACTTCAGATCAAATTTACAAGCTTTCTACCCGCATTTGGAATGGATTAAGTGAACGTAACAGGCTTCGCAAGAAATTCCATTTCACCTGGGACCCAGCCATCAAAACAGCTATTAATAAACTGAATAGAAAAATTAAAACTTCAGTCAAGACGTATAAACAGGACTTAGGAGTGAAAGAATGGAGAATCTTGATTCTAGGGAAGGTTCATTGTGGGCAACAATCAAGAACTTTAAAACTGCTTTCTTCTGTACTCGCCCTGCCCGCGATAATCAAATCGGAGCCTAGAAACAACAAAAGACAATAGTTTTCGGAAAACACCTGAAAGATGAATTCACTACTAACAGCTGGCCAATGGACAGCAACTTTGAGGTCAATGTATTACTTCATTTTCGTAATTGGTTGAACTCGCTTGTGGTTCGTAACATCCCTGTATTAGCCGGGCTTACTGAAATGATTGAATTTATCAAGAAGCTGAAAATCTGCCTCTAGAATCGATAATGTTTCAAATACTACCATCAGAAATCTCCCAACAAAGTCATCTGCAAATACACCTTACTTATTAACGCATACCTCTGCAAATTTTACTTTCCATGCTAATGGAAAAAGACCAAAATTATACTGATTCCAAAACCAAATAAAGAGACCACATCAAACCTGAAAGTTACAGACCAGTAAGTCTTTTGCCAGGACGTGGCAAAATTTTCGAGAGAGTCATATTTAGAAGAATGAAATCTTGATCTCACCAAAAATCCCTTATTTACCTCTCAACAGTCAGATCTGTTCTCACTTATGCCTTTACGGAGTGAGCTGCTGCATCTGAGAATGCTATTTGTAAACTGCAGATTGCACAGACAAAATTTCTACGGATCATGACCAACGCTCATTATTACATGTACAATTACTTATTGATGAAAATCTGAAGATTGAGAGTCTTGAAAAATATCTGAAAACTTCTTCAGAAAGGCCAGAGACTGTGCCATCCTTTCCCACTTCAGGAAATTTCATTACGAGGTCTTTAATGAAGACAGGTTTTTGAAACCACTTGCAGCATTTATAATTTAAGATACCTTTCCTACCCGATAAATTGCTGGACTTGTAATTATGTGCCATTTTACTTATTGTATACTGGATTTGCATTTCATCACTCAATTTTCCTTGTTGGACTGCTGAATGTTCTGTTATATCCTGCAGAACGAAATTATAAAACTTTGGACTGTACATATTTCAACACTTAACTATTTTGTCATGCTTGCAGATTTATAAATTTATTTTGTTTGTGAGTTTTTTTTTCGTGTGCTGTGTACTTTATTTTAGGACTTGAGCCAATCAGACGGTTAGCAGACGCTCACGTGACAACGTTCACTTCCCTTTCCTCTTTTCATCTCATTACCCACTACGGAACTACAATTATAGAGTTTTTATCTTATGAGTTCATAGGGACACCAACTGAAAACACATCGTGTTGTTCATATGATAATCGCGGCTGACAAAGGAACCTGAAAACATTTTTTTTGCCTCACCTTGAAATGATAGAGGAGCTTGGCTTTGATCATTTGCCAGTTAATTTTACAAATATTTCTACGAACTATCCTATTAAACAACAGTAATAAATTATCAGAGAGAAAAATGTAAATAAAATTAAACTGATAAACCATACAAGGAAACAAAGGAAACTCTTACGTGATCCAAAGCTGAAAAAAAGAGTCAATAATTTCGTGAGAGAAATCATCGAAGAAATTCCATTAACGTTCCGAAAAATAGAACTCCGCGCTAAATAACACTTCTACAGAACGGGATGCCTTCTGAAAAATAAAAATTGCTCTTTCGTTAAGAACTGAGCGCACAAGCCAGATTAAGTCCCTAATACGCAGGCATCCGATAGCGCCAAAAAGCAGTGGCAAAAATTGCTGAAGTTTTAGATATGCTTTTGTAGAGAATTCCGAACTTCGAACACGACTAAATGTTCACAGCATGATGATGAGATTAAAAATGACCTTGCTTTATTCGTAGAATCAAAACCCCACAGCAACAATATCGCACATTACGCCAAACGAAGTCTCCAATATCATCAATGAATTAGACATCAAGGAACCCAGCGGCTTCGAAGATATTTCAAATCTATCTATCTATCTATGTTTTGAACTTCCGACCCGCACAGTGATGAACACTAGGCGGAGGTAATTTTTAATCCTGTGCCGAAATTGAAGAAACAATTGATTAACCATCCGCTCAGCATATGCAGCCATAAAGTTGACAACATTAATAATGATTAACCGCGCTCCACTGGAAATTAAGTTAACCTCGTCAACAGGACCCATTGGTCCTTTGTTAAACGTATAAAGTAATAAAATAATACAGTAAGGAAGGAAAACCTATACAACATATACAGATGGGGGGAAAGAAGACTTTATATAATTTTTTCTTACGCTCTTGCTCTTTACAAATGTCCAGAAGTCATGTTATAATAGCTACTTGCTTTTAAATACTAGCTAATTTACTTCTGTATTATGATTAATTATTTATAATTTTCGTGCCTATGTCTTCACGAATATATTTCATAATTTGTTTAAGTTCAGACACATACACACTTTGTATTGAAGTGTAAGGTACTTTGTTTTTTCTTTCTGCATGCCTTCGCAGCGTAATTGGAAGCATACTGGACGCATATTCGAGACCTAAGGCTCGAGTTCCGGGGAGGATACTGAGTATTTTTTATGTCTCCTGCTAAAAAAAAATTACTCTAAAGTGGCGCCTGAACTAAAAAGGTGGTGAATGATAATTCATCACCACCAGGATTTTGGCGATTAAGACCTCTAATCCCCAGTCGCCCTTAAAAAGGGGGAGTCCATGAGGTATTTTCTCCCCTCTTTCCGCATGCCTTCGTGGTATAATTAGCAGCATACTCGACGCGTAGTCGAGAGGTTCAGGGTTCATGCCTCGACGAGGGCATTCCACATTTTTCATGTCTCCTGCTTTAATCTAATGACTCTACAAGAAATTAAATCTTTCGCTGGAATTTTTGTTGCAAATCCTGATAAATGCTTTGCTCTAAATTGAAAGTATAGCCAAATAAAATGTTTAAGCATCTGCTAGATGTGCTGGTGATCCGCACCCACATTTTACATTTTGTCTTAAGAATCGCTTGAAATAATACGGAAACTTTCCATGATTTGTTGCTAATTGTAATAGCAGGAAATTTGTTTTTATTCTTTTTAGGGATATTTGTGGGAAGTCTTTGTGACTTATCTTCGTGAGTTAATAATCTTTCTGTATCTGCTTCATCCTATCTTCTTTGCCCTTTTATTAAAACTTGTTTTAGAAATTTTATTCCTGATGATGATATTTCAAATAAAGCTGTTAAGGAGGCACCTGGGAAGAATGTTGTCCTAATAACCAACATTATCAATGCTTGCCTGCGTTTTGCTTACTTTTCATAGCAATGGAAGCATGTCCTGAGTATTACATTCTTAAAATCCGGAAAAAAAAACTTCAAAAATCTCATGAAACTTTCTAGATATCATCCGACGAGCCTCATTCCCTGCAGAGTTTTGAGAGAATTATTCACAGAAGACTGACAGAATACCTTGAAATCAAAAACATTATTAATAATAACAAATTCGGATTCAGGCCAGGACATAAGACGATCATGCAAAATTTTGAATGTCGTAAAGACTGTGGCTGACGCATTCGTTAAGAAACAGCCTATAGCAGCCTGCTTTTGATATGGATAGGCAGATAGCTGTTAAGACCTTCAACCGTATGGGGCACGAAGGTCTCCTTTGCAAACTTGTAAAAATCAACTAACCAACTGAAATGGTCAAACTATTCAAGTCATACCTGAAATGTCGAACTTTTCAAATAAAAGTAAAGAATACTCTCTCAAGTAAAAGGATTATTCGTGCAGTTTTATAAGGTTCTGTCTTAGCGCCGTGCCTTTAAATAATTCAGCAGAACTATTTAATAGCGTTACAAAATGCATAGCTGCGGTAAGATACCTTCCCTGCAAAGCGGGTTTAGGGTTGCCGGAAAATGGCAAGGGAAGGCAGGGTTGCCAGATTCGACGCGAAATCACCCATTTGGTGACAAAATTATCCATATGCCATAGACGGATGGAGAATATTCTGGAACGAATTCTTATTTGTTTGGCCCAAAATGTTCTTGAAGGGAGGCCAAAAGCTATATAAACCCTGCCTATACTCGGAGTAGCAGTGAGTATTGTCAGTGTATCGCGAGTTAGTATATCGAGAGTGTGCATCGTTGAGGCTATCGAGTGTATCGTCGAATGCATCACGAGTTGTAGCGTGGAGAGTCTCCAGAGTACGTTGAGTTCCGTGAACGACTGAACCGAGTCGGGAGCTGAACCTAGTGCTTTGTCGGGAAGCTGTCTTTACCGTAATAGCCTGATAGCGTGAAGGCTGTGTTGTTGATTGTTTCAGCGTGTTTGTCGTAGTTTTCGACGACTGTAAATGTATTTTTGGAGCATCTTGAGTAATACTGTTTAGTAAATTGTGTTTCCATTCTTCATCAAGTGTTGTAGTTAATTACTCCAAATCCACGAACCCGTAGAACGCAGCAATAGCAAATTTGCCAAATATGCAGATGCTGCTGCTGTTATGACGATATAGAACAGGCCTAACCATGCAATTGATAATATACGATTTAGTCTGTACATAGGTGTGACTTATGGAAATTTAAATTTAATGTAGATAAATGCAGCTTCTTCATCCTATTTAGTGTTGAGGAACCGACAAGAGAATCTAAACCTCAAGATTAATGATCAAACTCTCCCGGTTGTACATTCCATAAAATATTTAGTAGATGTTTTAGACACACAATTAAACTTCAGAGAGCACGTAACATATGTCTTAAACAAAACCAACGCTGCTTACATGGCGATTCACTGTCTCATAGAGAGAAAATCAAACTTAGTTAACTTCCAGGAAGAAAATCATAATATTTCGAAACAAAATCCGCAATAACTAACGTACCATGGTTTGTGCGAAATCCATGATTCCCTGAGATCTTAGAATTCCGCATACACAAGCTTATATTCTTGCAAGTTCTCTTAAGTTTTTCAGAAAAAATTATGAACAGTAATTATGCCCATACTGCTTAGATAACAAACTAACATTCTACTATTGGAAATACCTTTAGATACCACGCACAGGTCATCACAATGCTGCAGATTAATGTTCTACATTGGGATTGCACAATGTATATGTTTGTGCATATTTCATATCTTCTTCTTTAGTATCTAAATTGTATACTTGCATTCTATAATTTGGATTCTTATTCCATTGACCCTTTGCTGTGTATATCAAAAAGACTTCAAGTTTTTTTTTTGTATTTCTTCATTTCATGTTTTTTACAGCCACTTCACACATAATTGGAAATCTAGCTGCCTGTCAGAAAAAAAATATCACGAGCTCTGACTACCATCTCTGCGATGGCATCGCAGAGTAAAATACTGTGGTAGCCACAGCAATTTTCTATAGATTTTAATTTTTTCGCCGATAACGGTGGCGTTTTGTTATACATAAAGTCAACGGCCTAGAGCTCCCCAGACTCAAGTAAAAATCAACTGTGGTTGCATGCTTGTTTCAAAGACACAGTGAATTGTCATTTCGCGAAACCTCGCCCCCCCCTCCTGAAAAAGACAGACTTGTATCTGATCCCCTTCTAAATCGGTTGAGTTTTATTCAATATCTACGTCCAACAATGGTCGCTGTTTTGCCTATTTTTGAATTTTACAATGGCGTGATTCTCTTTCATTTGAACTTAACATATATTTTAATTTGCTTTATTCCGGTCATTGTAATCTTCTTGTTTACTCCAGAGGTATGTAATCTCAACAAAAATAAATGATCCTAATATGTCACAAAATAGATAATTAGCTGCAATTTTTATGATTTTATTATAAAATTGGTTACTGATATTTGTATTTTTGTGAATTTCACCTAACAGACTTGTTAAGAAGGAATCGTTGATATCTACAATGAGTTAATTAAATTAACTTTATTTGGAAGTCGAACTTCGTGAGAATCAATTAAGTTTCTTATCCATTCAGTTCAGAGTAAATTTAAGTTATTGTTACTTTGATTAATAGTAATTTAATAGGAAACCATGTTTAATCGCTAAAAGAAACCACATTTAAATTGTCCTTATTACTTGCAGTTCTTAATAAATACGAATATGTTTCAAAAAATCAATTTTCATGCTTTCTCCTTCATCTTCAACAATTTATTGTTTCGACTGCGGGTAAATTTTTAGAATGAATATTCTTCTTCGTACTTAATATTTCACACAGAATACTTTTGAAATACTTTAATTGATGACTTCTTTTCCAATCCAGTGGCAATGTTTGCTCAGAGATTTCTTTTCTAAATTTATGTTCTGAATTTTGGATGCAATATTTTTGCTGCTTTAGATTATAATATTAGCATGACAAGAGAATTATCGCTGTCTGAAATATTAAAACAGAATGGGAATGTTAAAAACCAATGGCTTTAGTTACTAGATGCCTCTGTAATAAGTATGAAGTTTCTGCATTGATCAAATAAAATTATTTTTCATTAAACGTGTCAATGAAAGATGTATCAATAATAACTTAACCCTGTCTGAAATGGGAAAAAAAAGAATAAAAAAATTGCTATTTGGAAACTTTATAACTTAAGACCTCCGAGATAATTTTCATTACGAATAATTTATATATGTGTGTGTGCGTATGATGAAAAAAATAGCAAAACACGTAGGAAATGTTGATGGACGTAGAACGTAGATAGCATATTAAAAAGGAAGAATTCTGATCGCGCAGAATGCTAAAATGTTGAACCCGTATTGACTAGGAAATTTGGCAGCCGAGTAAGATTAAATATTCATTTTTATTTAAGTGATATTTGTGACTACAGTTTACTTGGCGCTCTAATTGTGCCTATTCAAGAACATTTACATTTTTTAATATTATTGCGATAGGCAGAAAGTAGCACGCCAGTCTCTGAACAGCAAGAGAGCTAGAAGCAAGCAATTGATAAAAGGGCCCCTTCAGGCCTTTTTCGTTTCTTCTGCAACTGTTTCCGATCGAACATAAAAAATTGAAGCATTTCAGCATTAGTTCAAATAAAAAACGAATTCCTTATTTTTTAAAAAATAATTATCCCTACCCCCCCAAAAAAGAGGCAAAAAAGTTTAAAATTGTATTTAATATTTACCAGACTGACTATGCTGATTCTACGTTACATCTGTCCTGCTTATTGGGCATCGGATATTTATTATCAAGAAAACCCTCTCACTATTTGTTTTATAAGCAGAAATTTAAAAGTAAAATTCACATATTTTAAATAATTTCGAAACAAATTGTACGTGAAAGGAGGAAATTTGAAAAAAGAAGTTTGAAGGAAAATATTGATTTATTTTTTGATTTAATATTTATTTATTTTAGCAAGAAAAAAGGGGAAGACGTCATATCATCTATTTGAATACGAATATTCCATTTCGCAGATGGTAATCTAAATGTATTTCTCTATATATGACTTAATATTCTCCACAATGAAACTCGTATATTTAAAAAATTAATTACAAGCAGTATTTCTTACAATTTTCATGACTATTTTCAGCATTGTATTTTTAAATCACATTTACTGTTAGCACGGTTTTCAAAAGTTCTCAGTTTTTGATTTTATCTAAGGTGTAGAATTTTTAGAATAATTTAGCTGCGAGTATTTTTGAAAAATCGCTGTGCTAATATCTCAAGACAATAATAACAGTGAACCGTGATCAGATGATTTTTTCCCCTAGTTACTGTATCGCCATTATATGACACTGGAACTATATCTATATAATGCCTGAGCATGGAGTGTAAGAGGTGGAGCGTCGTCATGATATCATTTCGTACATACTATTTCATAATTACGTGACCTTTTGCATTTAGCTTTAACACTAAATGGGAAGGCTGATATGGAATCTTTTACCTACACCGTCGAAAAAGAGTGAAATGGATCGAGTTTTGAAAACTCCGCCTCAGGAAGACCTTGAAATGGTATAAGGCGTGTTCAAACGAAAGCGATTCAAAGCGCCGCATGCAAAACGTTTGCACTGGATTTTTGTGAAACAAATGAGATAGTGAAGCTTTATGTAACGCACATGCGTGGGAGGAAGGAGATGTGTGCTAACTTCAGCCGTAAGGACGTGGCATTCATTCAAAAATGGCTGGTGTAGATGCAACTGCATCGAAAACGGATCAGCGAGCTGTAATTAAGTTTTTAACACTGGAAGGGTGTAAGCCGGTGGACATTCATTGAAGAATGGTGGCTGTGTACGAATACACGTGTGTGTCGAAGCCCAGGGTGACGAGGTGAGCGAGAATGTTTAGCGAAGGTTGCCAGGAGATAACGGATTTGCTACGGCCCGGTCAGGCGCATAAGGTTGTGACCACATACAAAGTCAAGCGCACAAGGTTGTGAATGTCAGATAAGTTGATTACGGACATTGACACGGCAATCAAAGCAAATCGATGTCAAAACACTGTGACGTTGCAAATGAGTTGAACTTTTCCATCGGTACTGTTCACAATATTGTCAGCAACATTTTGAAGTATCGAAAAGTTTGTTGCCTATGGGTACCCCGCATACTGTCTGACAACCACAAGAAACAACGAATGGGCCTCAGTTTACAGCATTTGGTGCGCTACACGGCTGACAGTGACGACTTTCTGCAGAACATAGTGGAAGGGGTTGAAACCTTTTGTCACCACTTTCACCCGGAAGGGAAGTCCATCAGCATACAATTAAAACATCCCAACTCGCCTAGGCCCCAAAAATTCAAAACCTCAGCACTCAGTTGGAAAGGTGATATTGACGGCATTTTTCGACATTCAAGGCTCCCTATTATTGGAGTTTAAGGAACCGCATCATTAGTGCCCAACGGTAGACCGAAACGCTTGACAACTCACAGAAACGCTGACCCGAAACATAGGGCTATCAAAAACAAACGTCCAGGTATGCTGTCGTCAGATGTCATCCTTCTGCACGACAATGCAAGGCCGCATCTCACCCGGGTGAGTGTCGAGGCATTGGCCGGTAAAAGTGGGAAGTCTTGGAACATCCAGCTTATAGTCCAGATCTGTCGCCTTGCGACTATCACATCTTTAGACCACTGAAGAAAAGCCTAAAGGATCAACGTTTTCAGTTCGACAAGGACTTAAAGGTTGCAGTTATGAACTAGTTCCATGATCAATCGACATCGTTCTTGGCTGACGGAATTCGTAACCTTCCCAAGCAATGGGTCGCCTGCCTTAACGCAATGGGTGATTTTTTTTAACAAACATTGTATGCATTTCAATCATAAGATATTGTTGTTCCTATCTATGTATCTGTCTCATTTCTGTCGCTACACATCTCATGGATACACACCTCGAATCACTTTCATTTGAACGCCCCTTATGCATAACCATTAGAAACTGTTTCATTTTTAACACTAGTATTAAGTAACAGCTGTTTCTCAAAGTATTGTTAAGGAATCCATATAAAATAATCTTTTATATAATTGACTTAATTCTTCTGTATTATAAAGGTACAGCAAATCATTTTTTTAACAGCCTAGCTAAACGAAAGATCTTGCACATCGTCGATTGGCACTAACGTCTTTGTCAGACGCAGTTTCATCGAAATTGGAAACAACAATACCTCTTCGAAATTTTAAAAAATTAAACCGCTTTTTTCCATATAACCAGTATATATATATATATATATATATACATATATATACATATGTATATATATACATATATATATATATATTACATATATTGTTAAGAGAAATGTATACGTGATTATTCTGAATTTTTTTCTTTCTGAACCATTTTCATGACCATTAATTTACATATAAATTAAAATTTTTTTATTATTAAATTTAGTAAATACTGGGATTTTCAGGCACTAAAAAATTCATTTTTATGCAGAAAAATCGATTTAAAAGTAAACGCACTTTTGGTCCAAAGGTATGCCGATTTTTCATGCTTGTAAATATTTTCATGTAGTAATTTCCTTCCCTTCTCGCAAATATTGTTTCATGAATTTGGGATATGTTTTGCACTCTGTTCATACTACTGATTCTGCACTTTTTTTAAGCACATAATATGTGAATGTGCATTCTTTGCTTAAGCAATAAACATTCTGGGTAACTACTTTAATCCAGCATCTACCATCACTAGAAGAGAAAATTCCAGTGTCGAGAAAAAAGTAAGCGAAACATTCACTGCGCTCAAAGAAGTTAATAACACCATCTTTCAAATATTCGTGGCAGCAGACAAGTCATTAGTCAAATACTTGCAAAAGTGATACGCCCTAGAGATGAGTTTGTTGGTATTTTTGAAGCTTTTCGTCAAATCTTTTTATAAATATTCAAACAGTCTCTATAAAAATTCGCATTCAAGTTTCCTTAAGGTCGATGAAGTGAGAAGAGAGTAAATTTATTGATTGACTTTTTTTGATAAATTGCTAGAATGCGTTGACAATAACATGAAGGAGACCTATATTCTCAGCTTTCTTTATTCAATGACCACCATGTCGAATGAATAGCAAAGAATTTTTAGTATTTTCATTTGTTGATTACTCGAAGAGGGATGCAATATTGGTTTTATTACATATTCCTCGAAATGACTATAATATTGTTAGCTTTATTGTTATAGAAAAAGAATATAATATTGTTATCTTTTCGAGGAATACAATTTATGTTAGAGATAAATTCTTCTTCATTACACATAAAGATCAGGCACGCAAGAGAACGTTGTTACCAATCTGCGATTTATAAGACCTTCTGTTTATCTTTGATATTAAAAGTCTCTTGCTCACAGTATAAAATAAAGGAGTAAAAATTTAATAATATTTTGTTGCAAGTATTAGTTTTATACCGTAAGTGGGCTGACTAAACTGAGTTTCTAATAGTATAATATATTTTGATCTATATATATTTAAACTTTTTATTTTATTAAAACTTATAATTTTTATTTTTTTTTAATTTACCAAAACTGTAAACTGTTAATAAACTTGTAGAGTCGTTAGGTTATTTTGAAGCAGGAAACGGAAAAAATGTGCAGTGTCCTCTCCGGGACTTGAACCTGGACCTCTCGAATACGCGCCGAGTGTGCTGTCGTTGCATCACGAGGGAATGCTGAAAGGAGAGAGAAAATATCTTACATACTCCTCCTTTTAAAGGGCGACCGGGGATTAGGGAACCCAGTCGCCAAATGCTGATGGTGCCGAATTATCGTCCACACCTTTTAGTTCGGACACCAGTGTAAAAGCATTAGGTTTTTTTGATGCTGGGGATGTGAAAAATGTATAACGCCCTCGCCAGGATTCGAACCTGGAGCTCTCGAATACGGGATTAGAAGACTGAGTCGCCAAATCCTGGTAATAAATAATTATTTTTCATCTCCTATTTTTAGTTCGGGGGTCAGTGTAAGTCTTGTCTTAGGTAACATGAGCTGACGAGCTCTAAATGACTGTATGAGGTTATCATCCTCAGGCCTTATTGACGACAAAAAGTCAGAAGGAGGGAGTAAGAAGGGTAAAGAACCCTTTATTCACTGAATATAATTTCACAGATGGCCCCACTTGGGCTTACACAAGCCAGCACTTCTCGCTTAACTCAAAACAGGTAACGATGAACTTAAAATAAAATGTAGTAAGTTTACCTAACGGCTCACAGGATAGTTTAAGGATAGTGCAAGAAGGCTCTGACTCGTAGATGTCGGCGAAAACAAGCCTAATGGCCAGAAGCATTCAACGCCACAGAAATCTAATCGCTAATAATTCAAGATAGCAACATGGCCTTCAAGCAGGTATAATAACAGGCTCTGAAATCATCTTCTCAATCTTCCCTTAAATACCAATTCTTTCTACCACATTTGAATATACGAGCGCTAGTTTATTAACATTCTGGCAAGAAAATATGGGTGAAAACGAGAAGGAAAGGAAAGTTGCTTCAGAAATAAATATTTACTGTTAGTTAAATTAAAGCAATCTCCACAAACTATAATAAATTTTAATAACATGTTGGTCTTTTTCCGTTTGTCCTATTTTGTGTTTTAAAGAGAAATGCAGAAACAAACGCTGAAGGTTTAATAACTGAAATTCGTTTAACTTTATTCAACGATGAAGATTAAGTTTTAACAGTTTGCAAACGTATATATTATGTTTGTGTAGGAAAATAAACTAAATATTTTGGTTTTTAAAAATTTTTAAGAATTTTTAATATTACTGATTTTAAAACTCTAATGATAAGCACTTCTTCGAAGTATCAGACTGTAATCTGAAGTTTTCTGACTGCAAGTTAGTAGTTTCATTTAAATTTTTTTAAATTTCCTTTTCTCAAACATAGTTAATGGTCTTGAGACTTTATTTTGAGGTTCGTTCTGTATTATTATGTATTTGGAAGTTCATTGTCTATTATGAAGTAATCTTTCCTAGAATTTCCTCAAATTTCCTGAAATTCCAGAAACAGTTTATTAATTCATAAAGTGGATTACTTATGCTTATTTAATTAGAAATTAGATAATCACTGGAAAAAAAGTCTGCAACATTAACTATAAATTTACTAAAAGTAACTAAAGGCTAATGGAAGGGTACTTTAAAGATTCCACACTAATTAAAGGAAAATGTTTTGGATAATTTAAAATAAATTTACTTTTGAAAAGATAAGCAGATTATATCCCATGATATTGCTTAATATAATTTTCATTGCAGTAGCACTGTTGGTAGAAGAGAAAATTATTTTTTGTCGTTTGTTTCCTATCTTATGCACTGAATCTTCGTAGTTGGATTCGCGATAGAGATTATAACAATACATTTATTTCCTTTTATGTTCCAAGTTGCTTCTTCCCAAAATATATTAGTATATTATCCGTTTTCCTGGATTCTTAAATTTATAGTATAATTTGCTAATTCGATTTGTCATCATCATTTTTGATGTTTATGATGTCGTCATCTTGTTTTCAGTCTGTTTTAAATTTAAGGGTTCAATTAAATTTCTAGTTGGCCGAGTGAATGAAATGTCTTTTTAGTTTATATCACTGGGACTACTTTTAAAAAGATAGAAACGGTAACCTTTTACTTCTTTCTTATAACTATAAATAGCGAGAACCTACTCCTTCTTCCTTCTTCAAGGACTATTTTATTTACGTTATGCTATGAATAATATTACGGCAATTTAATGTTACCAATAAGTGATCTGAAGATATTTTATTTTCAAGGAATAAGAAACCAAAAATAATAAAAAAAATTCTGGAAAACGGAATCATGAGTTCTGGAGAATGAAACAGTTATAGAAAAGTTGAGTTTTACGGAAGTATCTTTGCTGCCTCTTTAAACTTTTGTCTTCTCTAAATCTTAGCTATTAAAAGCTTTTCAATGTAATTTATAGTTTCCGTCAGCGTTGATGCATTCCTTCCATCAGCGTTGATGCATTCCTTCCATCAGCGTTGATGCATTCCTTCCATCAGCGTTCATGCATCCAGTTATCACGCCTCTCACGAATAATGAACCGGAATCAGTCTGGTCAAATTATATTCTAATTTGCACTAGCTGTTTCTTTGTTTTTCTGGAAACCGATGTTTGATCAGAAAAAGCTAGGGTGACCTATCTGATGTCTTGAGGGCAGTCCAGGTACAGCTGAATTCTCGGGGAGAGACAATTTTCGCTAGTATTTCGAACAGTGGATTTATCATCTGATGAAATAAATAGAAATTAACGATGATTCGTATTAAAAATTATGAATAAATAAACTGTTGAAAGAAAGAAAATCATTCAAACATCTAAATTATTTTTTGAAATTTAAGCTGGCACTTAAAGTTTTTCATGCAGATATTATGGCTTTCTTTTTGAAAATCTAGTTCTCAATAGCGAAAATTGCATTTAAGTGGGTTAAGTCATATAAATTGGCATATTTAGTCTAAATTCGTAGATTCATCAGTTACTCTCCTGTTTTCTCAACAGAATGAACTGAAACATTTGCTCTCATTTAGAGTAAAGAAGCAAACTTTAATCAGCTACTTAATTATAAACAATAATAAAGGTTTGGATAGTAATCAACAAACCCATTGAACCTGTTGAAATACAGGGTTATTCAAAAAGAAAGAGCAGATTTCAAACATTTATTTCTTCCAAACTAACAAAAGATAGAAACATGATTCTAACGTTAATGGATAGAGAAAAGTTTACAATTATGGTATGCATTCAATATGAGCACCGTGTATGAAAGATGAAAAGTGGATTCATCGGAAAAAAATTAATCGTTCAGCAAAATTGTCTTCTTCCATATTATCTAACATGCTACAGCAAAATTCGTACCTTTTGTTCTGGTCGTCAGGATGCAATGCTTGCAATAACTGCAGTTTGTATGGCTTCATTTGCAGACGATGTTTTAGAACTCGCCATACCGTTGGTTGAGGAATTTTAAGTTCTTTGCTTGTTCGCGATGTGGCTTTCTTTAGGCTCCAACCGACAAATAATACCAGAACAAACAGCAGCGCCAATGCGGCCATGATTGGAACTTTTACCCGTACTAATAAATAAATTGTACACTCTTCTCTATCCATTTAGTTAGAATCATGTTTCTATCTTTTGTAGTTTTGAAGAAATACATGTTTGCAATCTGCTCTTTCTTTTTGAATAACTCTGTATATTGAAACTTTGTAATTGAAAATCAATGTAAAGTTTTGCCTGTTATGTTTATAATATTGCTGCTATGGTAGCAACATTTCTCAAATGACTGACAATTCTTTTATTTCAGTTATTGTCTAAAACGTAAGTCAATTGGTGTATTAAGTTTTCTTATGTGGGGTGCTGTAAATTATGATTTGCGATTAAATTTCGTATTTGATGCAGGTACTTTGACGATGACTGTGAGCACCAACAGCAAACTTTAGCCTTTTTTGCATCAAATAGAGTGCTTAAAGGAGTACACGAGAAGTAATTTTTCCTCTCCTTAAAGTGTGGGCTTTCGTAGTGTAATTGAAAGCACATCCAGCTAGCAGTCGAGAGGACCGAATTTTAAATCTCGGCGAAGACGTAGCTCATTTATCCTATTGCCTGCTTCCAAATAAACCTAATGATTCCACACATTTTAAAGACGGTATATCGCAGAGAGCAGAGAAAATCAGCCCCGATTTTCGTTTTTACACACGAATAAAAGACTGTACTGGAATAGATATGTTATTAATTTAATCATCACTATCTGTAACGTCACTTTCGTTTAGATTTGTTTTAAAAATTGCATTTTACTAATTTTGCCTTAAACTTTATTTCGGTAAAATTTTATATTTCATCTGGCTTTGAAAAAAAATTGCATATTGATTTCAAACCATATTGAAACAAACAAATTTATTTTTTTCAGTTATTTTTTAAAATTTTGTTCAAACGGTAATGTACGTTTTAATTCTGTTCATACCATTTTGAACTTAGAAAAGTGTATAAATCTATATATAGAGAAAGAAAGAGAGATGTAAACGCTTGAATTAAAAATACGTTTAATTTTATTCAAAATTTAAGGTTTAAATCTAAATTGGCAATATTCATACTAGACATTAGTTTTATTTTAGGAAAAAAAATGTCGAACTTTTTGCTCAAGTTTCTAATATTATTAGATTTTTTTTTATTTTTAAAATGTGCAATAGTAAAAATTTTTTTGAGGTATTAGAGTGTGATACAATAATCGCATTGCTTTTATTTTTCATGGAATAACCTCCTTACTTAACTAGACTTAACAGAGGCCGAGGAGTAAAGTCGCTAAAGACTGGTAGTTTGGTCCCAGCAAACGGGCTGGCTGCATGGACGTTTTCATGATTTCTCCCATGTGTAATATGCATAAAAGGCAATTTTCCTTATAAAACCATCCACGAAGGCATCCCTTTTCTTAAGCATATAGCCCTCGAGTGCTTTGCTGTAATCAAATAAAGCTAAACCTAAACCAAACCTAAAAATTACCGTTTTTTCAACATATTTAAATCAGTTATGCAATCTAATATTATATGAAAAATATTTAGCATTAGTAGCATATTTCAATATTGTAAAAGAAGTATTGTTGTTATTATAAAAAAGACATATATACAGAGTGATCATAAAAAAACTTCCCGATATATGAAACCCTGGTAGCCTATCCGTTCAACCAATCGAAATTAAATTTCAGATATTGTTATTTGAGAGTATGCGCTCGGGATTGTGATGATTTAAAACACTACAGCTCTCACGGTTAAGGTGACAGTGAAACACTCTCGAAATTTTCAAATGGCAATACCCATATCTTTCTTGCGCAAACAGATCAGTGCCTTGAAAAAACATAAATGGAGCTGGAACGATACACGTATAACAAAACTAGAAGAAAACAATTTAATCTCTCTCTCTTCCTTCGCATGTTATGCTTACTTTCAAGCTAATACATTTCTTCTTCATAACATTGGTTAACACAGAGGAAAAAAAAGTTTCACATGATTACGTTTAGTTTTCCTCTTTACGCAAGCTCGGCTTATGCTATTTGTATTTTACAACAGAAATTCGAAAAATATTTACACTTTTACGGGAGAGCGGAAGGGGAAACGAAAATAGGTTTTGTTTTCTGCTATGATTGAAGAGATTAAATTAGGTTATTCGTATATGGCAAATCACGCAAGGCCTGTCTGCCTAAGGGAAGGGATCGGAGGACTTTTATGCGGAACTCGTATTTACGGTGCACATGGGGAAAACTACGAAAACCAAATGTCGATAGGATTAGGGTAATTTTGCAGAATTTTTGATTTCCTACAAAGATAAAAAAATGAGTAAGACTTAGCAATCAAACACGTCTCATTTTAAGCTTTTCGTATAGCCAGAGAAGATCGCAAACAGACGAATAAATAATAGATGTGATGAAATCTTAGATACAAAGACTGATTCATTCTTAGGCTTCTTCATCTCTCGTTATCATATTCCCAACAATTTAACCTAACTCATCCCAGTAAGTGACATTATCCTGTAAGTGTGTGTTTGCGCTAAGGTTTAAATATCACTAATATCATAGATATATCTTAAGTATCATATGAGAAGTTTACACGAGCAGAGTTTTGGGATTTGCAGTATTAGCTGTATCATTCACGGAAGAATAACATGAACAGTTTTTAACCTTTCATGTTCCGGACAAATTATAAATCCCAGAGAATACACATAATTGCCGTATTCTAAATTTTCATTTTTTTTTTTAGATTCAGTATCCATTTGGAGGGCGGAAAGTCTCTGCTTTATTAGAAAGATTATATAGTTCTTTATTTTTTAAAAGGTTGCTATTTTCGTAACTTCTATTTCTCCAAGGTTTTTTTCCTAAGTGCATCTGCTGTGTTCACTTCTCAGATTCCTTTTTCCCTTTTTTCCTCTTTCAGGATAACCTGTAAAGCTGTTATTCATTTATTCTCCACGCTTAAGTTTATCGCTGAAATTGCCAAACTATTAGTAGACAAATGAATCGTCAGAAATTATTGTTACGAAATGTCCAGACAATGTTTAAGGCAAATTGTTACGAAATGTGGTAGCGGGTTTAGGGTTGCCAGAAAATGCCAATGGCAAGCAAGGTTGCTATATTTGGCGACGAAATTAGCAATATGCCGTAGATGGATGGAGTAGATGCCGTAGATGGATGAACGAATTCTTACCGGTTTGGCCCAGAATGTTCTCGAAGGCAGACCAAAAGCTGTATAAATCCTGCCTGTAAGCGGAGTAGCAGTCCAGTGACGAGTTGGTCTTCGAGTGTCTCGCGAGTTGGTGCGTCGAGGGTGTGCATCGCGAGTTGTAGCGTGGAGAGTCTGAAGAGTACGTTGAGTTCCGAGAACGACCGAACCGAATCGGGAGTTGTACTCTAGTGCTTTGCCGTGAAACTGTCTTCACCATGATAGCCTGATGACTGTGTTGCTGATTGTTTCAGCGTGTTTGTCGTAGTTTTTCGACGACTGTAAATGTGTTTTTGGAGCTGTCCTGAGTAATACTGGCTAATAAATTGTATTTTCATTCTTCTTCAAGTGTTGTCGTTAATCATTCCAAATCCACGAAGCCGTACAGAACGCAACAGTATAAAATATAAAGGATGTCAATTAATGCTACTAAGAACACTTTGATTCTGCTATAGTTCAAACATCGTAATTTATCAGCTTCAAAATAATAATAATATGAAAAACTGAAGAATGCTACCATATCATTAGGACAGTCAGAGGAGGAGTGTGGTTGGAATCTTAGTTAAAGCATGAGCTTTAATTGTTTAATATGCTGTTGGAATAGGAGTAATCAGAATCGCCTGTCCAAGGTCTTATCGATAGGTTGATGATTAGGCAAGAGAAGTATGAGACTCTTTAATTTGATTTGCTGAGTTTTCTTGCTCAAACCTGGGATATAATTAAGCAAAGACACATTATCCCTGGCGTTCAAAGTAGGATGAAACAATGCGCCCACCAGTGATTGACCGCAAGGTCTGACCATGTGATTAATGCTAGGATTTGTGTGATCAGCAACAGCAAAGAGAGGGAATTAAAAATATTAGGATTTCTAAACTCTTCGATTTCTTTAATTTTTCGTATCTGAACTTATCTAACGCTAGATAAATTTTCAGTTCTAGAGACTGTAATAAAAATAATTAAAATCATATCATACATTTTGAAATAGTTATTCGATTTGTTTTACATTCACAAACATTATCAGTTTTATTTAACTTGTCTACATTTATTAACTTGTATGGGATATTCTTTGTATTTCCAGCTTTCATTTCAAATTGTTTTATGCTATTTGGAATTTCATTACAATAGAACCCAAGCGTGAATTCTTTCCTGATTGTGTTATTTTCATTAGATAAAAAGAGCTCGAGGCAGGTGCATTTCTTTCTCTTTTCGTTTCGTCTCGGAAAAGCAAGAGACAGAAAGAAATAAATACTTTTGATTCTTAAAACTGCTATCACCAAATTTGTTCTTTTGCGAATGAACGACATTCCATGTTCTATCCTAAAACGTGTTGTTTTTTGACGCAGCTCGTTCAACCAATACAAAATCTCGTTCGTAATACGTCACCTGGGCAGGTGATCTTTTTGGTTTTTTTTCCTTTACGTCTCGTTTCTGTTTGCCGAACTGGTAACAATGGATCCTGGAAAGAGGATACCCAACGGCATACAGATTGCCATATTATTTACAGCGCTGTCGGCTACATTCGCCTTCTGCATATATATTATTGCATAGAAACGCAACACACATAGATCCGTCGACTTATTTACACACAGTTGTCGAAGTATCACTCAAAATGGAAGCAATTTCGATTTCCCGCCTTTCACTGCTATCACTCGCGGTTACGGAGAAAACGAAAAATCCTCCCCCACCAGTTCACCCACCTTTTCCTTTCCCATATTTCGTTGCCAGGTGTCGTAGCAGAGGAATGCATCCGGACTGACTGCGAGTATTTATTTGTTCTTGTTATTTGCTCCTCACCAATGAAATAGGTTTATTCAGTTACTGTAAAAGCTATATAGCCTATGCCTCTTTTGACAGTACTCTGCTACTTTGCACCAGACGATTGGAAGTTTAAATCGCGAACTAAATCAATTCGAAATAGATTTTTGAAGTGTTTTTCATGCCTTTCTTGATGGAATGTTTTCATCTGGAGAATGCATCGCGGGCGTTAACGTTCGATGCGAGTGAAGAGGGCAAAGAAATTCAATTTCGCACTCGATTAATGCAGAGTGGATAAATTTGAGGAATAAAAATAAAGGTATACAGGTCATACATTTGCTGTTTAAAGACTGTTTTATAAATTCAGTTTGGCCGAAAAGGCAACTCTTGCAGAAATAAACATTTTCTTTAGTTGCTTTGGCATTAGTAAAGGAATGCATAGTAATGTGCAAGTTTTTATTTTAAATGATAGTCAAGGAATAGATTTTCTAATTAAACTTAATGTTCTTAAGAATCTGATTTTAATTAGTTTCACTTCTTTTGGTGAAATAGAATGCACAAGAAACATTGATTCATTTTTACATCCTTGTATGAAGTAAAAAGGAAGTATTGTCATCATGAAAAATTTCGGGTATCATATTTCAACGAAAATATCCATTTTGATCGATATCGAATGCAATTTAACGATGTTTCTGCTTGATATCTGAATGTAAGGACAGAATAAAGAACTCTTTTCCCCCAAAAAAATTATAAAACTGATTTAAAATGGATTCTGAAGAGATTTTTTTCGTGGCGTCTGTGCGTACGTATCTCGCGTAACTCAAAAACGTATAGCCTCAGAATGTTGAAAGTTTGTATATAGGACTGCTATAACATGTAGATGTGCACCTCCTATTTTGATTGCGATCGGCAGCACCAAACGTATATATATATATATATCTACTCTGTTACTCGGCTCAGTGAGCTCCGTTTTTTTATTCTTATATGTTGGTGTTTTGTGCATTTTTTGCTTTAAAAATGATTGAATAATGTTGTTCTTAATTTCGGGTTAAGGATTTTATGCCTCTAGTAAATCTACAAGCAAGATTTGTAGAATTCTCAGCAATTTTGATAACATTGACCGAATGATAACATTAAAGGATGAGAATATAAATCTTTCAGCACAAAAATGGAATTTAATTAATTTAATATGAAAATAACAAGAAAGCTATAAATAGGTATTTTGACATTTTATTGCACTCCGAAAATCGATAGAGTTATCAGAAATCTCCGTCAAACTAAGGTTACTTGCTCTTTTGCCTAATTTAAAGTGGTTGACTGAAATCAAAACCAAGCTGTTTGGCAGATTAATCCTTAACTTGGCGAATTTCTTTGTCAGTTATCTAGTTTTATAATTTATTTTGAAGTTACATGGTGAACTGATCTTTTGTTTAGGGGATTTACTTTAGTTTAAGAAGTTGGTTCTATAATAGTTTGATCACATTGACCAAAAGGTTGATCACAATAAGAAATGTATTTTTCATAATTTCGTATAAACGGAAGGGGCTTCGACAGATCGAAAACATTGACAACATTAACGGCAATCACATTAAGCGGCGTGTTTTGTAATCAATATGAATATAAAAATTATGTAAAATAAATTATCTAGGAAAACATAAGAACGTAAAATAACATAAACTAATACAAAGGTTTGGGTTATTTAATTTTTTTAGTGAATGCAAATCAATTTATGTTAGGAAACAATTCTTAATATTTCAAGAAAAATAAATAAAAAAAATTATAATAAAATTATTTAAAAATAAGTAAATAAATTTTAAGTAAAAAGCTTTTAAATTAAAATATTTAGAACGGTTATGTTTGTAAATAATTTTTAATGGAAAATCTCAGCATATGCTCGTAATTTAAAAAAGCTTATTTATAAAGGCATTTTCTTACGTTATCTAGCTGTTATACGGTAAGTTATTACTGGGTATTATCAAATCGATTAAGCAAAAGATCAAGCACAAGAAAGGTATTTTAGTTCCTTTATCAGTAAAGAACATTTCTAACAGTATTAATTTTTTTTCCAAAGGAATTATTTTACATTTAAGAATCGAATATAAATCACAAAGTAATATTTGGCGTATTTCTGCGCATCTAGCATTTTAAATTTCATGCATGTTACATTTTTTTATTTGTTAAAGAATTTGAATCCTTCCCTTTAATTATAGTAAATTTTTAAATATACAGCAGTGATTATTTATGGTGAAATTTAAGGAAATGAGTTACAGCTCTGCAATCGAGGGATATCGAGGCTTTGGAGATTTCGTGGCGGGTTTCGAATTGAATTGCCTATGTTTGCGCTGCCTTATGCCTGTCACAGTCGTCAGTTCGTGGGCTCTGCTCGCACTTAATTAAACCAGCCTTAACAACATTATAATTAAAATATTATTCTTAATCTTAATTATTATATAAACTTCTATTACTACTTAACCATAAAAACTCATATATATATATATATAAACTTTTCGATTTTATCATAAGGTTACTGCATATTATCATTCGAAGCCATCAATTTATTCTACAAGGGGTAGAGCCTTTGGCTCAGGCATCTTGGTGTTTTAAACACCGTTCTACTGAAGAAGAAGAAATCGGTACTACTTACGTGAAGAAAGCCCCTTTCAAAACAACAACAACAAAAACCAGACAGACCTTTCAGCCCCTGGAAATCGAAACTAGTTTGACTGCGAATGTTATGCGCTTTTAGCCATTCGGCCAAATGTGGGCCGATTTACAATGCAGAGCTATTTCACGAAAGGAGTATCTTCGTAGAGAATTTTCTGACAAAAGCTTCGGAAATGCTGTAGCTTTGTTCGTTTTCGGCATCGATATTTGAAGTTTGGACTTAACTTTCAATATTTATTAGTTTATACCTCTGTTAATGAAAAAATTAATTAAAGAAAGAAAGAAAAAGAAAATCTGCAAGGTTTCAGATTTTACATTACGTCCAAAGGGGCGTTTTTTTATATTTTGTGTGTTACCTTTTTTATTAAATATCATGTTCTTTTTCAGTTCAAGAACAATATCGCAAGATAATTTTAAATTGAGCATATCTTTAGAATTTTCAATACAGAGTCTCACGCGCTGGAGATTAAAATGTTTTTTCCTTACAATGTGCCATTGCTCGCTTTAAAATCCTCGAGTTTGTTAATCAAAAATTCTTCAAGTTTTACAAAATATGGAATCAATAATAAAACAAATTCCGAATTTCAAATTTGGGCTTCCAGATGCCCATATTCGCAGTAGGATTACGCCATTGAACATTTGACGGCTGTAGATACCGTTGTTTTATCACAACACGAGAAATATATATAAATTTATGCAGATTCTTCATTATTTAATTTCTTCAAATACAATACAGGGCGATAATATTTGGTGGCAACAATTGAAAAGTGAAATGGACATTCGACGCATTCGAAGCAAAATCGCAAAACGAAAACAATAGTCCTTCAGGAACAAAGCCCCTTTGGACTAAAAAAAATAAATAAATAAGAAAAGAATTCTGCTCTAAATTATGTCTGCATTAAATTATTTCATTAAAATATAATATTAAAATCGTAACGGTAGTGATCATGTGTTCGTAAAATCTCTGGATGTATACTTTAATTATTTACTTTAACTATTAACCCTGAAATGAATGTATTTGCAGCTTAGTAACAGTTAGGAGAAGTGAGTGGTTCTTTTCAAATTGGCAAAGTTATATTTCTCAAATTCCGCAAGACTCTTAAATTAGAAAATAAAAATCATTTTGCATACCAAAGTAAAATAAAGTTTTGTAAAGCTTCAAGTTCTAAGAAAAACTCAGCTGTTAAATAGTGTTGCTTGCGTACGTGTTCATAATGAATTGAATGCACGTAGAACCGATGATAGCGTGATGGAATTTATTTTCCCAAAATACTTTACAATTTTCCCAATTATTTGTTTCACTTCGAACTACTATGAACTTAAACACAACGCAACGCAAAGCACATGTAAAGAGCGAAGCTCTCACATGGAGATTTAACCCTGAACTAAAAATTGAGAATTACTGCTTTCCTCCGATCTTATAGTTGTCACCCGGCCGCTCTTGAATCCATTTCTCGAAATCACTGAAAGGCATACCGGTTAAAGTTACGTCTAAGAGCCAGATATGATTACAGTTACATTTAGGGATTAATTACAGTTATTCAGTTACAGTTACACAGGACAGGACCGGATCAAAATGTCGTCAAATGCTGTCTAATTTTGGCAGCTTCTGACGATTTATCGCCAAATTTGGTGGAAAAAATTAGTTACCAAAACCATCGCCAGCTTGGCAATATCTCGCCAATTTAGCGAGATAGCCATTTACTTCAGTGTTAAATAAATTTGACCCTGTAACCTTAGTTTTCGGAGGAGTTCCATTTTTTCAAGCATTTCATGTTTCATTATACAAAAGATACTACAATTTCGTATATAATTTCACTAAAATTATTAACATAAATGTAAAATCGTAATAATATGTACAAAAGTAATTGTTGTATTCAGCCAAACTTGGGTGAGAAATGAGAATGTTATTCGTAAAATATTTTTACCAGGTGCAAATTCAGAGCGAATAATGTTAACTCTGAGGAAACTGTTTAGGTGTTTTCTTTCAGAAGATTTAGAAGATGTTTCTTCAATTTATTCTAGAACGTTTGTTCATAGTTGTCATAGACTTTTGCGAATAGACTTATTTGTACTTATATGAAATAAAGTTCTCAGGATAATTAGTCTCTTCGATAGCAGCCATTCATTATGAGATCGCAAACATCATAATTAGGAACTTCTCTGTAACAGACTAATGGTCAGAAGTTTATAATAAAGTCAGTAATGAGCCTAAAGGTCAACCGTATGCTTTTTTTATTTCAGAATAGTTGCTAAAAGTATGTTAGCAATCACACGGGCACATTACCAAATTACTTGCCAAAAAGCTTGGCAGTTTGACTTCGAAAATTATATTAACTTAATATACCAAATTATTAATATTATATTACTTATAGCAAGGAATTGTTAAAGATAGGCACACGTATACTTAAAGCGTTATCAATATGGGATCTAAAAATAAGAATATTTTAAACTTCATACCTTTGAGACGTAACACAGAAGTAATTTAATTCTTTTTTGTGATGTATGAATGAATTTATCATTATTAGTGTAGATTAGTGCTCTTCCCATTTTGCCTTTTCAAGGAACTCATTAAATTATTTAATGGACTCAGGAAACTCATCATATTACAATTCATTTTTGCGAAACTTTTTATCTTCAGAAAAATAAATATTTAAAAAAACATTGACAGTATGTCAACATTATGTACACTTTACATGAAAAAACTTAATGACCTACTGTATATTATTTTAAGTAACAATAGCAATGAGAGTAGAAAAAATGTATTTTATTCGCTCTATCCACGGTAATAAAAAGTTCATTCAGATTTTAATTTTGATTTTCTTAACCATAAGAGCAGTTACATGGAATCCCAGGGTTCCGCAGAACACAGTTTGAAGACCATTGAAAAGTAGAACATTGGTATCAAAATATAATATTAGAATAAGACAGAACTGTTAAAAGCTGTCTAAGGAAATTTTACACATTAAATCAAAAAAAGTCCTCAATAATAGCATTTTTCTCTAGGTTAAAACGGTAACTTTGCTATGTTATTTATTTAAACAATTATCTTATCATTTTGGCTTTTCTATACTTCCACTTTCGTCAACATCCACCAGAATGCAGATTAGTTTAAAATGTAACTACGTCATGTTTAAAAGTTTATAAGATAGTAATTAGCAGCTTAGGTTGGCTTTCGATTTCTGGTATTTGCTTGTCGGCAAAAACTGGCTTGATGTGATTCTTTGCGAGGAATTTGTCAACTAGCGAATAGATTTAAGTTAGACATTGAGACAATATTGAGAAGTATTTTCTCTTTGACTTTTTAATTTGTGTTGAAAATTTGCTATTCTATCCACAAACTGAGAAATATTTGTTTCTATTAACTTCAATTTATATAACCGTCAAGTATATGGATGTGTTAATAAATGCTTTTATTTCTGGCTTTTACCTTGATAGCGTTTAGTTAGAAAGTCAAATGGAATAAAAAGTCGTCCGACAGTCTTTTACGGCTACTGTGGTGTGCTGGAAGCTTGCAGCACTGAATTATTTAACACGAGAAGATCATTTTTCGTTCAAAGCAATCGAGAATTAAGTAACACAAATCTACTTCTCACTTAAAGTGCTATTAATATATTAACGCATTTTTTTAAAATCATTATTTCACTTTTTAAAAGAATGGGCTTAGCCTCAAGGAATCTAATGAGTTTTACACAGCCAGGCAAAGTAAATAATAGGCACTAAAATTCGTAAAATTTTTATATAAAAGTAGCCTTGCAAGGTATTTCTTATGCTTACTCGTTTTACAATTCGTTCAATTAAGACAATCTGTTAAATGGCAATAAACTGCCGCATTTCGTTCATCGAAATAAAATTTTGATGGTTTTCACATTCCATATTTTTTAAGTATTATGCATTTGCAAACAGCTACATAATATGGATATTTTATTTTTATTTATTTTGCTCTAAGGACAGCAGAATTTGCATTGCATGAGTAAATAAATAAAACAGCTGACTTTCGGCCATTCTGAATAAGTACCAGTTCATATGTCCATTACTTGTTTACTTTTCAACTCTATAGGGATTCTGTCGAGTTAGAAGCTGTCTGTAGTTACCGTTTTTTGAAAGGAAAATATTCTTTGGCCACTTATATGTATTTATTATCATAGAGACATGCTTCCACTGGCATTAATGGCATTAGATTGATGACGCTGATGCTATCATAAAATATTGAAACAGAGCTCAAAATATCCTTATTGATGCACATAGTTCTTAAATCGTAATGAGTTGCTGAATTCCCAAAGTATCAGTAAGAATTCCGACAGATTTATTCTGGAGCATTTACTGTTGATTTCTAAGAATTTTGGCAACAGCTGTTCATACGAAAACAGCGTAAAACAAAATCACTTAGTTTAGTAAATAAAATTGTATTTTAATATCGATATTCAGACTCAACCTGTGTGCTGTTAGTTAAAAACTCTTTTAAATGCTTTATAACTCCTTTCTTTAATATGAACGATATGCCTTTCGAATATCAAATTGTTCATAAAGAATATTTTTTAAATTATTAATACAAAAGCAGCAAAGAACTGGTCTTCCGTTTATCAAAATAACATCTACCACATCATTTATTTTATGTCTATGAAATTTACCGGAATACCTTTTGCAGCTTTTTGCGATTTTTACGCTAAACCTTTCAGTACAAATATTACTAGCAAGAATACTAATAACAATAAGTGTTAATGATTTTTGGAGTGGCATATTTTAATTTTATTAGATGTTCAAAATGATTGGCAATACGTTCTGTTCAAAGCTACAGAACAGGTCGACAAAAAGCGGACAGGATTTTAAAAGGACCAGAAGCACAAATAGTCAGAATCGTACGTCTAATATCCATGTCCGTGGCTTTGTAACACTTTATGATGTAAACGACGGTAGACGTGTTACAGTTTCCTCAGACTTTATCCCATGTTGCTGTTTTGTTGCTACATTGTTTTATCTTTAGATCACACCAGTTCTTTTCCCCTAAAGCTTGTCACTTAATATAGTAACTGTTACACATAACTTTGCCGGAGCATCATTCTATCTTCCGTGGTATTTGCATTTCGTACACGTCCTGAGTTTCCTGACAACATTTTAAAACTCACTTATGCTGCTTAAAAGGAAACACGTCTTCACCTCTGCTATTTAGCATACTCTGATACCTGCCTTATAGCAAACTGTGTTAGATTAAAAAGGAGAATGTCTGCATGCGCTCAGACACGTTAAACATAGAACATCACAGCTTCAAATACAAAATATCCAATCAGGTTATCTTCAGTAATTTCTATTAATAATCTACAAAGAGTGCAAATGTTACTTTGAGATGCTCTGTATAATGCTGGGATTGTATGTACTTTGCAAGCAGTTCAAATAAATAATTTTATATTCGTATTTAAATGGAACTTGAAATACTATATGTAGGACAAGGACTCACATGCAAAAAGGGGACCAAGTATTTCTCTTTAAAAAAAAGAAGTGTCAATTTTAAAATTTTCGTAAATTTTATCAACAAACTAAGTACATAGACATGTGAAAATATATGAAAGTCATGTTTTTTAAAATCCTGATATTTCCATGTATGTTACAGCCAATACAATCAAAATTATTTTGCTATGAAATTATTATTATTTTTTTTTTTTGGAAAAAAGTAAAAGAAAATTTGCTAATGAAATCTGAAATTATTTAAAGGGCGACTGGGGCTAATCCCCAGTCGCCCTTTAAAAGGGGGCGTATATAAGATATTTTCCCCGCCTTCGTCATAATATTATGATCATTAAATAGGGCGGAACATTTGTTATTATAAGTCTGGGTGAAGGAGTGTGCATGTGGAGAATAATTAGCTCCCGAACAAGGCTAATCTCATGTTTATCTCTTGAAATGCATAGAGAGTTCTCTTTTGACAACGCTCAAGAATTTCTTAAATTATTATTTAAAATTTGGGGTGAAGATATTGTATCTACTAACCAACAGTTTTTGAGGACTACGAATTTTAGACCAAAATTATCATGACAGAATTCGGAAAGGGTAATACATCATAATGGTTTTGAGGCATGACTGCGATTAATATAGTGAAGGATTTACAAAGCTTTTATGAGTACGAAACTGAAAATTCCTGATAAAGAGAAAAAAAAACTTAAGGCTGTGAGAACCTTGGTTACAAATAATCGCAAAAATTTTGGTTTCATTTATGTATATTTCGCTTTAAAAAGAATGCCGTACATAGTCCTTTAATTTATCTGATGAAATCTTGTGTATTCATTTTCCGACGAAAACATGTAAAACTCCTTCTTTAGCAAAGATAGATTAAAAAAGCAAGAATAATTAAATGTTTGGCATTATTCAATGCAATAAAATTAATTAGTTCATGTAATTACTTTTTAATGTTTTAAAAATAAGAATTCTTTATTTTCGTGTAATCCACCAAAAAATATCACTGATAAAAAATATGCGAAAAATCGACATAATGCCTCAAATTTACCCCTTCTCGCTTCCTTATTACCACTTTCCTTTTCCT
Organism: Stegodyphus mimosarum; assembly: GCA_000611955.2. Lineage (NCBI taxonomy): Eukaryota > Metazoa > Arthropoda > Arachnida > Araneae > Eresidae > Stegodyphus > Stegodyphus mimosarum. Next base: position 367,340 of record KK112077.1, on the reverse strand, counting down.
TCAGCATGGTGTTTAGGAACACACTGCGTCTTATATGTCATAACTTAATATATATGAGAGACATCTTATTGAAGTCACAAACGTTTACAGAGCTGGCTTAAATAGACATAGATCACAAGTTACCTGCGATGTGTGATGATGCGGTTATGGAGTATTAGGGGATCTAAAAACGACAGAATGTTATGGATCAGCAAATATTTGACTGAAATGGCGCTGTTGATGAACTGAGGGATATTCTGCAAAGATGAACGCCAATTAAATTAGGCAGCGTTTGCTTGTCTCTTAGCAGTGTTAGGGAATAATGCAATTTCTTTAACAACTCTTTAGTTATTTCGGTTTTTTACTTCAACATTTTTCCTTGCACCCTATTAAGTAATGAAATTATTGCTGCTATTTCCAGTATAAAGGATCTCGGATACGTTTAGCGATGTTCAGTTTTCCATAGTATTTTAGCTTCCTTCCCATAAATGTAATTTAATTGTTCAAAGTGAACATTGAATATATTTTTTCCAAGACAGATTAATGATAAATGTGTACTCAAGGATACTAAACTGATTAATTTTAAGCTGTTATCCTGTATTGCAGTTCCAATATTATTAGGTCTGGCGTCTTCAGCAAAATCTGCGAACTATTACCTTAAATACGTGACATTACGTTAATGATTCGTACTGTGTTCCACTGACTGAAATATAAAAATTATTTGCTAATTAGGTAGCGAGCGCATCTTGAGATTTCTCAGCAGTTTAAGCACTGCTTTGACACTGAAAGAAAATATTCACGTGTTCATATTATAATTTTAGTAAGCAATTGTATTCGTTAATTCGAAAACTAGTACTCTTCACTAGTTTTCGAATTCAAATTTTAGCAACAACTTCAATTTGAGCAACTATTTTCAAAATGAAGAATTTTCTCTATTTCATTCTTTATAGCAGTGCTATTGTAATCTTTTGTAAACTTTACATTCCTAAAAAATGTAGGATTAGTATTGCCAACTATTGAATTCAAATTTGCTCGCTCGCTGGCAGCTGTTTGAATGAGGACTTGCTACTGGTCACTTAGACCAGCGGTTTCAATATTTATCTTTAGAGTATCTTTTAATAAGATTCTGTAATTACAGAAAAGTACTCCTAACCTCCCTCTTGAGGACCTATACTCCTCTCATACCACTCTAGTATTTTTGCAATGTATTTTATTACTGTAATACTTTAATACTATAAAATTGATAACTGGAATGAAAGAGATCTGAAAAAATAATTAAAAAAGATTGAGTGTTTATTTCAAGTTAACATAGTGATAATATAAAAACATTTTAAGCCAAATCATAATACGTATTTCTAATGCACTGTAAATATTTAGAAAATAATTTTTTGTTAAACGAAAATGAGAAAATTTGTGAATTGATGAATGTATTGGCTACTGAAGTTTTTTTATACCTATACTAACATTCCTATGTATTCCTGAACTAGTACTGTACCATTGTAAAATACTATACATGTAATAAGTTTAAAATGAGTTAATGTAGTTATGTAGAAAGTTCGTTCATAAGCAGAAATTAAGATTCTACCTACAAGAAAAAGCTAATAAACACACTTAACTCCAAAACGTATAATACAACATCACATCCTACAACCAAAATTAATAAAAAACATTAAACAATAAACTTACTAAGATAGTCTTGAATAGTTATTCAAGCCTCATAATTAGGCAATTCTTCAGCCTGCTTCATTCAGCTCACTTATAAAATCAGAATCAAATTTAGAGAGATTTTAAGGTATTCTCTCCCTCCTTTCCGCATGCATTCGTGGTGTAATGGCCAGCTCATTCGGCGCGTATTTTGAGAGGTGCGAGATTCGAATCCCGGAATCATCACTGCACATTTTTCACGTCTCCTGCTTTAAAATAATCTAACGTCTCTGTAGTGGCGCCCGAACTAAAAAAAAAGATAATGGATGATAATACTTCACTACCAAGATTTAGCGATCTGGTCCCCTAATCCTTAGTCGCCCTTTAAAAGAGGGAGTATGTAAGGTATTTCTGTCGTCTTCTTAGCATGCCTTCGTGGTGTAATGATCAACACACTCCGCGCGTATTCCAGGGGTTCGAGGTTCGAGTCCCGGCGAGGGCATTGCTAATTTTTCTTGACTCCTGCTCCAAAAAAATTTTTAAGAACTAAAAGATGGTGGATGATGATTCTTCACCACCAAGATTTGGCGATTGGGTCCTCTAATTCCCAGTCGCCCTTTAAAAGGGGGTTATATAAGGTATTCTCTCCCTCCTTTCTGCATGTCTTCGGGGCGTAATGGCCAGCACAATCGGGGCTTATTTCAGGAGGTCCGAGGTTCGAGTCCCGGCGAGGGCATTGCTCATTTTTCATATCTTCTGCTTTCAAAAAATACCTAATGTATCTACAAGGTAAAGTCTTAAATCAGGAGCAACATCCAGTTTGTTGCGGCAACATTTCTTGATATATGTGTAAGAGGAGATCTATTCTTCTTTCCTCAAATTTACTGTTTCTAAATGGCAATAAACATTTAAATGCTTTTTTTATTTACTTCTTTAGGTTTTTAATGAAGGTATTTGGTTTTCAAGTGATGCAACAGCAATGAAGGTTTCTTAGTTTTGTTTGATAAAACATTTCCATGCATTAAACACTACATAGAGTGGACTTTGGTCGTACTCTTCTCTTGGGAATGAAAATTTGTGTTTTAAACGCTTATCAGGATAATATTATTTTTCATGGGAAAAACCACTATTTGGAATTTAATTAGTATTGGTTGGCCTATCTGTTAACACAGCAATAACATTAAAGCCCTCAAACGGTAGACCTGACGATTTTTTGAGAGTATTTGTCTTAAAATCCAAATAAGAGGTATTACCATTTATGCTTTCAGTCTTGTATGAATAATACAAACAGCATTTTTACTTTTAACAATTTTAAAAGAAAATTAATTAAATTCATAAAAAACCTCTGCTCAAATTTGTTTTAATGTCATAACTGTAAAGCAAGACAACCTTTGATGCTTCATAAAAGCGATAATTCAGGTGAATGTTATGCGATGCATAAGGAATCGAGCAATGTGACTGATACTGGCGGCTTAGTTATGACTAATTACACTGCTGGCCACCGTAAATGCAACACCCTGAAGGAAGCATGCAAAAAACACGAAATTTAACATGCATTAGCGGAGGTGAGATATGCAAATGATTAGAATTTCAGCGCAGACGCAGATCACGCGCGCTTGTGGCGCCACTTCAAAGCGCTATTTAAGGCTTGGAGTTTTCGACGATTTCAAGTTCGGCAATTGTGTTTTTCTTGTGGTTTTTTCAAAAAAAGATCAATTATGCCTCGTAGTAAATAGCGATCATCGTTTGATCAAGTATCCGAGTTCGACAGAGGAAGGATAGTGGCCTACCGAGAGTGTAGATTATCTTTCAAGGAAATCGGTAGTCGTGTTGTATGAAACCAAACAACTGTAATGCGGATATGTGACTGTTGGATGAAGGAGCGTACGACGGACCGACATGTTCGATCGCATCCACCTCAGTGCACCACTTCACGTGAAGACAGGGACATTGTACGCATGGCAGTGACGGATCGCTCAGTCACATCAGGAACCATAGCGCAGCACATTCAGTCTGTAACGCATCATCCAGTGTCTGCGCGTACCATTCGACGACGTTTACAGCAGAGTGGTATGTCCGCAAGACGTTCATTGCTTCGTCTACTCTTGACGCAGAACCACAGGCGTCTCCGCCGCCAATGATGCGATGAAAGAAGGATGTGGACGGCAGAATGGAATGAAATTGTCTTTACTGACGAGTCACGCTTCTGTGTGCAACATCACGATGTTCGGATTCGAGTCTGGAGACGCCGTTGAGAGAGGATGCTGAACAGCTGCGTTATGCACCGCCACACTGGTCGTGCGCCGAGTATTATGGTATGGGGCGGTATTGGATATCACTCTCGCACTCCTCTAGTACGCAATCCCGGTACTTTAAACAGCCAGCGCCACCTCTCCGAGGTGTTGGAGCCAGTTGCCCTTCCTTACCTTCAGGGCTCTCCCACAGCCATATTTCAACAGGATAATGCGTGACCACACGTGGCAGGCAATGTCCAAGGGTTCTTCGTCAATCGCCAGATTGAATTACTTCTCGGGCTGGCTCGCTCTCCGGATCTTTCGCCGATAGAAAACATGTGGTCCATGGTTGTTGAACAATTGACCCATATTACATCCCAAGCTGCTACACCAGATTAACTTTGGCAACGTGTGGAAGCTGCTTGGTCCGCTGTACCCCAAGAACACATCCAAAGTCTCTTTGAATCAATGCCGAGGCGTGTGGCAGTGGTGATCTCCAACAATGGCGGCTACTCTGGCTACTGATTCTGGATTCGTCGGAGCATATTTGATGAACAATAAAAGAGCTGAAGACACTTAAAATATTCTGCTACACGTTTGCCATTCTATGAGGAAATTTTGTAGTTACCTGCTATTCCTACTGAAGTGCTTCAAAAGCCGTTTTCTGGGATTTTAAGATTTACAAGACAGGAGTTTTTCATCTAATTTTCTTTTTTTTAGAAGTTAAATATATTTAAACATTCATTCATTTAAACTTCATTATTATTAACTTGATTATGAGACATTTTCAGCTTCCATTTTTCGGCATTTCGAAAATTTAATGACATTTTTATGATTGAAATGAAAATTTCCTTTTATAGAAACAACAAATATTAAAAATTTCAATAAATGATGTAAACATTAAAATCTAAAAATTTAGTTTCTGTAATTTCCAAAGCGCATTATTGTATTATTTCTTTGGTATGTTTGAAGCGAAAATAAAATGTCTCAAATGAAAATTTAAAAGTTTGTTTTAAGCATAATGTGTTCTAAAAGCGACAACATTATTAAAAACTATGTGACTAAAACTAAGCCATTTCTTTTTTGTTAGAAAACGAATTATTTTTGAATTAAATAAATAATATTCTTTTTGAAGAGTTTTCAGGCGATTTGACGGATTTTCTTAAGTAGCTAAATTGAGTTGTTTTTGTTCAATTCTAGAAAATTCTGTTTTTTCTCCTGTTGTTGTATGCGTGTGTGTGTCTTTTTTAAATTAGTTTTGATGGAAATAATTGATTTATGTTTTCAATGATTTAAATTAATTTCACTGCAGTTTGTATACATAAAAATCCATTAAATATATAAATGGCTTGCAAAATATTCCAAAATATTCATAGATTTGTTAAGATTAGGGTATTTGGATACGGTAAAACTCACAAGGGACAAGGATCTGTCTGAGGACAAGGATACGTTTATGGAGTACTTTCTTAGAGAAAACTGGTTCACACTTATGTTGCACTTCGAGAAATACAGAAAACAGTGAAAAAATCCCATTCAGCCAGATTTTTCATCTGTTGTGAACGTAGGTCGATCTACCAGTATTCAGGGATCTTAACCACTCGTCCATTGGTGGGATATTGTTTTGTTAGGAGAGTTAAGAAATGTTATACAGATAGCAAATAAAGGCTTCGGAGCAAAATGAATATTTTAAGAGGAATCTAAAATGCATATTTAAAGCAGAAAAACAAATGCGCTTGAATTAAATGCTTTGTTACTTGATTTGATAAACAATGTTCATTTTGTGCTAACCCGTATACTAATACTAACCGTATACTAATTAGTAATATTGCATAATATTTAAATTAAAAATGTGTTTACTTGGTAACAGCACTTGTAATATTATTAAATTTTAGATCTCTTCATGATTACGAAGAGTAAAGAACAAATATTTGCATAAGTTGTGGTAATTTGTTTTTAGAATTAACGTTGGTTTTCGATAAACTATTAGAAAACGTGTTTCTTAAGAAACATTTTGCTTTAAAAATTAATCCGCCGCGCGTGTGATCGTTCTTTAAGTAAATTCGTGTGTTAATAAAAGGCTGTTGTTGGATGATGCCGCTCGATTAAATCGAATTTCTCGTGTGTACTCTAAAAGGTTTTCGAACTATTATTCAGAACTTAATTTTAGCTTTCTGAATTCTTTCAAGATTTTTCTGTTAGATGCCGTTAGACGACATAATATATTCTGATATAATCCATTGAAATAAGTTTCAGTTCCAAAATTTTAATGAAATAAATTAATTATTAATTGAAACTATGAAATGAATTCTATTCGGAAAGACGAATAAGGGATGGTGTCATGTTACAGAACAGTAATTTTTCGGCTTATTCCTAATTCATATTCAAAATACAATTATAGTTGAACCAATAACTGAATAATTAAATTGTTTTACTTGAGTGATTTTTGTAAGATTTTTCATAGGTGAAGGCAAAATACTTTCTGATAATATACTTAAGAAACGCGATACTTCCTTGTGCGAAGTAAAGGAAGTATTGTTAATTGCAAAACATTTTGGCTATCATTTCAACGAAAATATCAATTTTGACTGTTCTGGAGTCCATCTGGACGCTGGTTTTGCGTGATATCTGTGTGTATGGACAGAATAAAGGTCTTTTTCCGAAAACGAATTAAAAAGTGGATTTAAAATTGATTCGGAAGAGGTTTTTCTAATGCGAACGAACGTGCGTACGTGCACGTAAGTACGTATGTATGTATCTCGCATAACTAAAAAACGAGTGCCCTTAGAATGTTGAAATTTTTTATATGGATTGCTATAACATGCAGCTTTTTGGTTGCAGTCGGCGGCACCATCTGCTACTCGGCTCGGTAAGCTCAGTTTTTTATTCTTATATTTTGGCAAATTGTGTATTTTATGCTTTAAAAGTGATTGAATTATGCTGGTCTTATGTTCCGGTTAAGGTTTTGATGCCTTTAGTTAATCTGCGTGGAATAGTTGTAGAATTACCAACAATTTAAAAGTTGTTTAAGTGCGAGTAAGCCTAACGGAGCAGCAATTTGTTTACATTTGAAACTCAGTGGAATAGTGAATTAAGTGAGTTTCCGCACCTTCAGTGTCTTTTTGCCGAGTGGGAGCAAACGTAAACTTTCATTTTTGTGCATCTCAAAATCTCCCTTCCTGTCCGCTTTCCGAGTTGCTTATTATTTGCGTAGAAACTCTAATTTTAATTGTAAGAAATTTTTTTTAACTGTTTTAACTGTGTTTGGTGCTTTACATTTTTCTACATTTTTCAATTTTTAATAAAGATGTTTTGAGTTTTTATGTATTTTTGCCTTGCCGCGAATTGAGAACTGAATCAAGTGAATGAGAAATATATCTCTAATGAAATTCGAGGAAATAAGTTTAAATGAAACGCAGCAAAAAATGTTTATAATTTAATAAGCCGTACAAGGAAGCCATGCGGTGCCTACATCAGATTTTTTGTAACTGGGAATGAATGCATAAGATTATGGAATTAAAAATTTAAAAATGATATCAAAGAATGCGAGAGATGCGCAGAAAGAGCTCTGGACTCATAGCACAAATGAGTTTCAGGATATATCTAGCAATTAGTCACAGTTGTTGATGAAATTGTGCCATTGGATATGAATTAGACTTTAATGAAGCAAGATCGGAAATGAACGCAACTCGCATAATGAAGAGTTAAGCAACAGCAATCTTGGCAACATCGAGCAGATGAAATGACCTTGAATTTACTGCGAATATGCAATAGTTTCAGAAAGTAGCTTCCTGTCATTGAAGAACTGAAATAAAAACTTACAAAATGCAAACAAATTTCAGTCGTACATTTTGAAATGTAAAACAGTAATTATTGTTGTAAAACTTTTAGCATATTTAATAAAATCCACAACAAAAAACTATTTTTAACTTGACAAGCAGAGAAATATCTTCAGGAACCGTTAACTGAATACAAAAATCAAGCTTTGCCCTAGATCCTATATAATGCTAGTATGGCACTCAATGCTTGCAGAGCATCATTTTAGTTAATTAAATTGTGGATACTCGATCAGTATGACAGTCAGCAAAGCAGTGAAATCTTGGTTAAAGCATAGAAATTTAGACATCGTACTTCTGCAAGCATAATATCGGTTTACAACTTGAGGTAGATTTTCACTAGCTAAATCATAGTTTCGGCCATTCTTTGGCACATGTTTAATCATCATTTCCTGGTCATTGGGTGAAAATAATATAAGTTATTTAATAAAATATAAAATAGAGAACGCGGAGGGAAAATTCGCTTTATGTTTAATTTTCGGACTAGCATTCGATCTTTCGCCGCTTTTTCTTGGCAGTTTTCAACTTGGTCTTTAAAACTTGTCTTTATTATGTCTTAGTGCTTTCTCCGGGAAAAAGTTTCTAAATATTGTTAAGTCATGTGAAATTATGGCAAATGGAAATGTGCAACAGTTTTCCCGAATAGTAATTTAATATTAAATGTCGTTATGCGTTGGAAACATAAAATAATATAAGTCAATAATATAAGTCACAGTTGTTTTTTTTTTTGGAATGAAAGCAGAATAATTTTGCAACAGTTCGCGACAAACTAAGGGAGTCGTGGTAATAGGGCCTTTTGTTTTTAATACCACGGCATAGCATCATGCTTAAATATCCCATATACGTAGCGTTTTATTACTTACTCCTATTGGATCATTGACTAAGTAGACTCGAAGTCATCCGATCTCGGCTGAGTATCATCAGATCTTTGAATTCTGAATTGGGACACATAGATCTACCACTGAGTCATCTGTAAATGTCCACTATCATTCAATATTAAGGTTATTACAATGAAATATAACACAGAGGTCATAGGTTTAATTACGTTTTTTTCATCACTGACTTCTAGTTCTTTTATTATTTTATTCAACACATTTACCAAAACAAAGTAGAACAAGACCAGCAAAACTTTAAAAATTCAATTTCCGGTCTTTAAGAAAATAGTTCCCTTTTACTTTTATGCACCAGTCCCAATGAATGGAATGCTCCTTGAGAGTTTTTAAATTGCAGTATGCCTAGCATTTTTTAAACATCCGTTACGCGATGTCTCAGGTTGTAACGGAATTTGATACAGCCTAGACACTTCATTCTCAAGTCTTTTGCTTTCGATTAAAGCAAAAGACTTGAGAATGAAGGATGTCTAGTTTATAAGACTTAAAAACTAAAAGAAACGTTTCTTATTTTTCTTTTAATAATGAGCCAGCCACCCATCAGGTTTAGTTAGCATTTTGGCGAAAAGCCCCATTATCGGAACTGTCTTATAACTTTATGCTTGAGCTATATGCGCTGGGCCTGTACTTGGTATGCAAAGCAAATGTATGTATTTAAAGATCGAAATATGTCGGCCAGTAAAAGTTCACTAATTTTATATAGTATGGTAATTATGCATCTTCCACTTCTAGTGCAAGTTCATTTTACACAGAGCCTTGGGATATTACTTTGGAGCAGGAGACTTGAAAAGTGAGCAAAGCCTTCGGGATTCGAACTCCGGACCTTCTGATTGTTAGTCAAATGTACTTTCCAGTTACGTAACAAAGACAAGCGCTAAGGAGGCGGAACATATCTTTCATTTTCTCTTTTTCAAGAGCGATTCTGAGGCTCGGCCACAACCGTCAAATCCTGATGGTGACGAATTATCATCTTCCATCTACTACCGTTTGGGCTCCACTACAGAGAATTCTAGGCATTTTATTTTGAAGGAGGAGAAATGAAAAATGAGGAATGTCCTCCCCAGAACCCGAACTCTAGACCTTCCGATTGCTAGCCTCAGGTGCTTTTGAAATTAAACCACGATGGCATGTGGTATAGAAGGAGAAAACAACTTGCAATTTATTAAAGTAGTTATTTATAAGTCCCCATAAAATTTTACTATTAAAAATGTCGCAAAAAGAGGTCTTATTTTTGAGTAAATATACTAGTATCGAGAAATTACTCATTGTTACTCTAAACGCTCTATTACTCTGTTTGGAAGCACTGTCCTGAATGCTTTTAACTGTGTGATCTTAATATGGACTAAACCATTTAAAGTTATGAGATAAGTGGGAAAAAGCTGTAAATTACTACCATTTGCCTGCTTAAGAATAATTATATCATAGTTTTTTATGCTTCTGAAAAATCAGCAAAAAAATTAAGAGTGATTCAGAAATTTAATTGCTTCTCCAACGTTTTGGTTATTTTGGCGGGCTTTTATGATTATATGATAATTAAACAAGCATCACCTCAGGGCTTCATTCGATTTTGCTCTTGCATGTGTATGTAAATATCGCAGTGTTATTAAAGTTTACACAACAACGATTTCAATTCACTTTCTTCTTCTCAAAAACAAAACAAAGGTAAAGCAACTTAGCAATGATTTTTCCTTGTGCGAAGTTTAGTTCTAAGAGATTTATTTTTTGAAACTTGTACTCTTTTTTTTACTATTTCAGAATATCGCCAACTATTCAAAATTGCAAAAACATTTGATCGATCTACCAAAGAAAATAAGAAACTAGGTTTTGATATGCCTTCCATTACTGTCGTAGGGTACATGTTCAAAATGATCTACAAGTTTGTAATTTATTATGTAGTTTAGAAAACCGGTTCTCAATGGAATTCAATAATATCAGGTAAATGGAAGCTTGTATTTAATGTTTCTTACTCTCTAACTCTAGATCACACAAAAAATTCAAGCGTATGTTTTGAAATATATTTGTAATTATACACAACATTTGAAGACTATGTTCTGAAATAACGAATATCGGTAGAGAATTAAAATGAGATTAATTTAAAGTAAGGGCTAAATGTTAAAGTTCAAGTCTTAAATTTTATGGCTTCGGTAAAGAAAACCAACATTTATTTAAATGTAATCTGCATTTATTTAATTTAAATATAATAAAGTACAAAAACATTAAACTAGAAAGAATCAATTCGAGAGTTGTAGAAACACATATCTGCTTCGAAAATAATGAATCACCGTAAAGAATAGCTGAAAATACATTGATGAAGAATTGATAAAAATTATTCGAAAAATGTGTTCAATTGTTGATATAACTGTCTCTGTTGACGCATTTATCAAAATGTGTAAACATTTCATGATCATTCTAGTTTACAATTCTATTTATGGTTTTCCCAGTTTGTGAGTCTCGTTCCAGTTTTTCCATTTTGAAAATATTCAGAAAACTATAATACAGTCACCTTTGGACTAAAAACTAAGTCCAAAGAGGCTTTCTCCCTGAAGGATTATTGTTTTCGTTTCGCGATTTTGCGTTGGAAACATTAAAAGTCTGAATTATTTTTCAAACTGTTGCCACCAAATATTGTAGCTCTGTATTATATTTAAAGAAATTGAATAATGAAGAATCTGCATAAATGTATGTATATTTCTCCAAATATGATAAAACAACGGTACCTAGAGCCATACAATTTTGAATAACGTACGTTTCCACCCGAGTATGCGCGTCTGGAAGTCCACATTCGGAATTTGTTTTATTATCTATTTCAGATTTTGTAAAACTTTAACGAATTTTTGATGAACAAACTCAACGATTTAAAAGCGAGCAATGGCAACACTCTATGGAAAAAAAAACGTTTTATCTCCAGCGCGTGGAACTGTGTATCGGAAATTCTAAAGATATTCTGATTTTAAAATAATTTTACGGCATTGCTGTTGAACTCAATTTTATGGTTTAAGTGCGAAGAACATGGTGTTTAATAAATAAAGGTAATACACAAAACGTTAAAAAACGCCCCTTTGGACGTAATTTAAAATCTGAAACCTTTCAGATTTGTTTTCTTAATATTTGCTTTTCTATTTTTCTAATAGAAGAACTAGTAATAACTTCTTTATTTTTATTTTATTTAACGATTAAATTTCGACAAATGGCACAAAATTCTTTTGCTCTAAGTATTAGAAAAAACTGAATTTTTCAGATTTTATATTACGGCTAGTTTCACTTACACAAGCATAGACATCGAAAGCATTTGGGCTAACGCTCCTTTGGACTAAAAACATTTAAAAACAGATCATCTTTAGAATTTCCGGTAGCGCTGCAAGTCAAAATGTTTTATTCCGTACAGTTTTACTTCGTTACAACGCTTTTAACGATTCGACGTAAAATACGTTTTGAGACTAATAAACTCATCTGGGCTAACGCTCCTTTCGCTAAAAAAAAGGAAATTGTTATGGAACGTCTCGAGACGTATATAGCATTTAATACGAAACCAGAATTGAACTTTGCTTAATTTCAGAACTGATGTGAAATTTACTGATATTTTTCTACAGAACGTGCAGTATATTTATTGTGAAATTTGAATTTTTTCCCCTTCTCATGTTTTTCTTTAAGAAATAGTTTTGATATCGTTAGAAGAGGCTGTTATGCTACTGTTGTGAAACACGATGTATTTTGTATAAAATGACTTGTTGAAAGTGGTATTTAATACAGAAATAAAACCGAACGAACCAATCATCTGCCATCTCATCGTTGAGAACTTTTGCCTGGGGGTTATCATTAAATGCGAAGTGGGAATGGGGGAAGAAAAAGGGGAAGACACTACCGAAGTGTTCCTTATCAAGATTTCAAGTCTGAGCTCATCACTATGATACTCATCTTTACTAATTCCCATACTCGAATGAGGCCTGCCAGCAGCCGAGTGGTAATGTCGTTAGTAAGTCCCAGTCTAGTGTACGACTGGTAATTCTACCAGGAACATTGCTGTAGTTTTTTTTGGGGCTCGCATCTCGGTGAACGGGTTGGCGAAAGGGACGTTTTGTGTTTTTTCCTATGTGTAACGTGGATAAGAGCCAGTGTTCCTTAAAAAGATTCTTCACGGAGGCATCCATCCCCATAGGCAGATAGTCCCGTAGTTGGTTTGTTTTAATCAATCACTTAACTTAATATTGTAAAAGTTCTAGTTTGAACAGAAGTTTAACTCAATGTCCTTCAGAACTTACTAGACTGACGATCCAGTTACCGCTCCAATCTGAATTAGGTTGAGAGAAACTCTATGATTATTCTTTTTTATTAACTTTTTAATTTTAACAAGAAGCACCACTTATGCTACAAAACAAAACTCCAACATTTATGAGTAGTTAAAATAACATTAGTAAAAGTTTAAATTCAAGAAACGCAGTCTGAGACAACAAACAAAATAGTCTACTTAAGCTGGCTCGAGTAATTAACAGCGCGCTTTTAACGGCGGCTAACAAAATGGCTCAAAGCCAGAATAAACTTTGGCAGAGCTGGGGATAAGAGGTAAACTGCGAGCGAGATTGCCAAAAGCGATAACTCTAAAATAATCAAACCCTCGGTTTAAATATTTTACAACTAATTTGCATTGTAGTGAGAACTACGGAAAGAAGAAGTTATAGTAAAGTTTCACATCTTAATAATCGGTTAATTAATATAAAAGTCTACAACCTAACCCATACTGCACTACAGCCTGCTGTCTGAAACTTAATAATAGTGAAAATCAAAATAAATAATAATAGTACGTATGGGTAGGAAAAAACACAAAAAAACTCATCCATCCTTCTCTTTGAACATCAAAAATAGAATCTGTTGTTGCGATTTATCTCACTTGTTTGACAGCATCAGAACAAGCCCAGTTCCGCCCCCCATTTTGATGGAGAGCACCCCGAGGGGACGGGTCCGAGGGTCTCCCAACCTTCTTCCCCTACCAGCCTCTCGAAAGGACTTTCGGCTCGCGGTGTATTTAGAGTGCCCCCATGCTGCACAGATACTATACATTTACAAACATGCCTTCTCCGAAATTCGAAACTGGCCCTTTGGTACGGCAATCAGAGTTACTAACCACTATCTTAGCTGGGCGGCAGAAATAGAATCTGAAGTTAAATAGTAGTGATTCCTGATTTGAAATACTTTGGTATGAGTTACATTATGTACCAGGTTTTGAACCGTGGAATTTTCTCTTTGAAGCTCCCTATTTTATCCCAAAGCCGTTGAAAGTTTTAAAAACTAGTCAGTGAAAGAGCTTGTTACTAGTAGTCTTATTATTCCACATAATTATTTGTTGCAAAATTATTTGTTGTTAAACAATTGTAGCTTTTCATTTGTGAGTAATGTGGCAAGAGAAACTGATGTTACTTTAAGGGTTCAGAGAAAACTTACTCACCTACTTACTCTATGCAAGGTGATTGATCGCTTCTGAGGTCAGTGGTAATTTTTTGTGAAACTTCAAGCATTTTCGATTTTTACTCTAGTTGAAATAACAGCTTGATACTTCCTCTTGTAAAAAAATTCTCTTTGAACAATCCTTTACATTGCACTATGCAATCCTTTGACATTTTTCATCCATTTGAAGAAAAATGCCTTCAAAACAGCAGTCTTTCTTGCTGTTTTAGGAATCAGCAACCTATTTTTCCTACATAATTCTTTTCTTTTTTGAAAAAAGCTTTTTGGGAGAAAAGTCTTCCAAATAATATAAAACATCTCTTGCCGAAATGTTTTTTTCGTCCAATTATTTATTTTGAAACGAAGGGGAAAGTGCTTTTTAGAACCGCAAATCTTCATATTACATGCTTTGTTCTTCCATCTGTATTTCCTGTCTACCTTAAAATTTCAAGAACGCCTCTGTTAAACACTTCTATATCTCAAACCAATTTTGTTCTCGTGATAAAGTAAGTTAATTAATTTAGCTTATTATTACCGTTGTTAATTTAATTTGCTGCTAAATAAAAACAATGATAAGCTTCTTGTGCATTTTATTTCTGCCAAAAGTCTGAATTTTACAATAATATATATATATATATATATATATAACTTATATATATGTTATATATATATATATAACGTAAGCTAGCTTTATAGATTAACGTAAACGAGCCATTTTAACTACCTCATCTCCTTTAAAATATCTTTTCACGATTTACGAACCTGCAGCTTATGCGCATTTCGCCTTGGTTTTTTAACTTTGTTTTTCGAAGATCTTTCTTGTTACATAATATTTAAACATGTTTCTGTAACCTCTACAAACGATATGTAATCTTTTTGTTCTACAACTTTATGCAGACTGTAATGGCAAAGGTAAAAAAATAATATCTTTCAGAATAATAATTGTGTTTTAGAAGATCGATGTCTTAAAAGTGATAAATAATTTTCGTTAAAATATAGTAGTGAAAGTTATTTTTAAACACATAAATAGCATTTTTGTGATATAGCAACCGCTACATTCTCTTTTATTATTATTTGAATGGGAACTTATTGATATTTAATTATATTGCTTACATAAAAAACTAAAAATATAAGACTGGAAGATATTTACATTAAGAATATTTACAGTAATTTCAATTATTTAATTTAATAATTTTATTTATTATTTGGGTTTTAGAATCAAATTATATTACATATTAAAATTCTTCTTCTTAATGAGGCTGTGTTGTTTTTGGTTCTAATGTTTTATGTCATCATAATGACAATAGTTTTTTACATCATTTCACTTCATTTTAGCTTCATTAATATCTTTTCGTTTAAAATCAGTATAACGAACGTAAGCATTTAGAAGCTGCCCAAAGTATTGTTATCCATATGTATAATAACAAGCTAAACGAGGCGGAAAGATAGTTTAGCGAGTTCTTGAAGCTCTTGATGAAATTAAAAAACTAATCGAATTATAATGCTGCAGTTAATATGTGCGTCCGTCTGATGTTTGAAGGTTAATGGAATTGAGAAGTTATCGAATCTAAAAAGCGTAGCTAATGTCTGCGTCCGCTGACGTTGAATGTTGCCGTTAACCAATGATTTCTGAAACTAAACGAAATACGTCAAGCGAGATTTTTATCATTACATTAAATAAACACCAGATCATCGACGCATTCTGAATAGAACATAACGGTAATCCAAAACTTTGAAAACGATATAAGTCGAAAATTATTTTATGTAGAATAAATGGGAAGTATAAGCAACGAGTTGAAAAATTACCCTATATAATTGATGAACACGTTTTTATTTGTTAAGGTGATATTAATAAATATAATTTCCTTTTTTAATTGGAAGTTCAAACTGGAAATTTTGAAATATTTTATCTATTCAGGACTCCAAAAGCCCAGAGGTTTGGTTTTGTGTTTTATTTGGTTACGACGAAGTACGCTAAGATTATCTGCTTAGGGGAACGGAGGCTTCCGTGGAGAACTTTCTAAGCGGAATTGGCTTGTATCCATGTTATGCATAGAGAAATCCACGAATACGCCCAGAATTGAACCCAGGTCGAATTAGCTACTTAACTCCTCGGCAGCTGATGGACGAAAAGATAGAGGTTTGGTTTATGTGATTACGGCAAAGCCTCGAGGGCTATTTGCCTAAGGGGAGGGATGCCTCCGTGAAATACTTTCTAAAAGAAACTGGCTCGTATACACGCCACACATGGGGAAAACCAGGAAAACGCCCATGTAGCCAGCCCGTTCGCGGGATTCGAACCTCGGACCGAACTACCAGTGTTTAGCGGCTTTACCGCTTGGCCGCTGGTGGGTCGACAGAGGAAATCATACCTAATCAAGAGTCTAGATCAAGTATTTTTTGTGTTTAATAATTAGTTATAAGTCAGATGTCAACTATAATTTTAAAATCTTTAGATCTTGTGTTTCGTGTTAAAATTCATGTTTCTTAGACGTTTAAAAATCCATTTTCGGATTTGTTACATGTTCATGAGTTTTAAATTTTGCCATTAAAATGGGTAATATTTAATTCATATAGTACTGCAACTTATTTTCGTGATTTTTCGAAGGTGTAAGAATAATTAACAAGCGTCTACGCTTGCATTTTGAACTAAAAGGTAACTTTTACTTAGCTTAACGAGATTTTGAACATTAAAAGAAATACATTTGAAAAAAATCTTACCATAGATTTTATGCTTTGATGTTCCAATTTATTTGAAAATTATTAATGACGCTTCCATTTACATATAAAAATATCAATTAAAGTGGCTGCTTTAAAATTAAAGTTTCTTTTCTTTTCTTTGTTTGTTTCTTTTTTTTTTTTTCTGTAAACGGTAAAGTGTTGATGCAAATCTATGTTTCAAATGTTCAAAAATATTTATTTGGATATTTTTAAATAATTTAGTTAAACATTTAAATTGAGATATATTCCACTTCGTTTTAGTCAAAGAAAAATTATTGCTTCGAGTGGTGAAAGAAATTGGTGAAATAACAGTGGTTGATTTTGCTTTAAGTCGTTGTTTACAATTTAAGTGCCTATCCGCTAACATGCATGGTGGACAAGTTTCGCAGAAGCCGTATTCCCACTCGCAGAAACAGAGTAAAAGTTTGCATGTAAATATTTATTCATTCAAACTAAATTCTAACAGGTGCTTCTATAGATATATTGAATCGAAATCATTAAGCTTTATTTCTATAGTTCTGCAAATATGCAGTTAAAAAGCGAGTTACCAAAAATGTATTAATTCTTAATATTATATTGAGAAACAATATATTGCTATAAGCTGTTATTTTGAAATAGGCATTACAAGGCTATTTCACCCAAACCGTGCCTCATAAGTATGGTAACGAACGACTACTGAGACAGAAGATCTAGTGCTCTAATTTGCTAAACTCCCCTAATTCCCTTTGCGTTGTAATGACGACATACGCTAGGATCCTAAGCGGAGAAAGGATTGCTACGACACTGAAATGCCTGTTTTGAAGTAACAGTCTATAGTTATTGTTCTGTCTAGGATGATATGTCAAAAATAATTCATCTTTATTACGTAAATAACCTCTTAATCTCGTTTTTAATTTAGTTTTCCCCAATTTATGTTCCAAAAACAGTAAAATGCTTATAACAATTTTTTCTGAAGTGTATCACTTCAAAATTAATTCCTGTCATATGAACTTTTACATAACGCAGGTGCTGTGATATGTGAAAGGCACGTTTATAATTATTAGATAAAGAGCGCGCATATAAGATCAGTTCTATTACATTTGTTTATTTCAAAAATGCTGTACTAAAAATAAAAAACAGAATGAAACGATATGATTGTATTTCCACTTTTATGCACCAGTTCCAACACTGCCATTTTCTCTTCTACATCACCACATTAAGTTTATATTATATATATATTGCCTTTACCTGATGCAGATCATTTCTCGTAACAGGAAGCGACGTTTGCATAGATTCCCCCCATTTAATCCAGTTTCTTACAATAATATTATCCGTTTTATTTCACTTGAAAGAATAAATATTAAAAAAGGAATGGATCATTTAAGCAACTAAAAGCTGATCTGATAGAATATTTTATAATATATTTTATCGCATTACCTATTATCAAATTTTCATGTGATCATGATGTCCTTGTCAGCTTTCGAATTTTGTAAAGCGTCATGCATAAAATGGGTTTGTGATTCGGAATTTTAAAATTATTACAATAATTGTGAATTTTATTTTTACGCATTGAAAATCAATTAATTTTATTTTTACTTATTGAAAATTAACAATCTCTTTCAAACTGCGTTACATATTCTGCATGTGTATTGTATGAAATCGAACATTTAATATTTAATATTTATAGATCCGAAATTTAACTATTTCAATGCAAATTTGAATACTTAGATTTGAATTTTTAATAATGCATATTATTACTCGTATTACATTACTCTAAAGACAAATTAGACTCAATTAAATATATTTATGCAGTAATATTACCAAATATTGACCAAATAATAATCATATATTCCTTTCAATCAAAATACGTCTGATATTCCGATACGTCAATTCCGGCATTCTTCTTTGAGATTGACGTAACAGACATATAGCACGAAACAACTACATTCACCGAGAAAAGAAGTCAAGCTAATCTTGAATATTTTAAAAAAAAAAAAAAAAAAAAAAAAAAAAAAAAAAAAAAAAAAAGAGAATCTTTTTACTTTATTGTGGCACTTCAATTTTTCATCAGAGACATAAGCTTTGGAGGAAAACTACAAAAATCCTTTGGGGGCTTATGGCTGCGATATCTGTGAAGATAACGACGATGACCATTGTTTTTTAGCGAGTGTTAGCAATTGGCGGAGTGTAGCTGCGGGGACAGTTCCCGCATGAGCCTTCCTCTTGCATCACATCCTTCCTCTGTCATTTGTCAAAACGAATTAAGCGCTAAGTGATAGTCCGCTGTCCTTGAACTGCTATCAGCCACCCGGCCAGCCGGCAGAGGCCGATTGTATCCTAAAAGAGGATTTTTCCAGAACGATGCGTGTGGGGCATTCGGATGAGTTGTTCGGTCATCTTCTTATAGGGGCCACATCTTTCGTCTCCTTTATCAATAGACAAATAATGATAGGCCTCTGTTTCTTCCCGTTTTTATTACTGAAGGAGGCACGTAGGTATGCGGATATCAGCTACTACTGTATATTTAAAGACAATGGTTTCGATGAAAGAATAGCTTCCGAACTGTATATTATTCATAAAATTTTGGAAGTGAGAAGGATGTCCGAGAAGAATAAAAAAGTGCAAAGCGTGCGTGGGAGTTTAAATCAAAATAACATAGCAATTTTTTCCATAGAATTTTTTTTTTTTTTTACTCTTTAGAATAATATCAGTAGCTATTCACACGTAGCTTACAAAATGTCTGAAGCTTTAAATGATATATACTTTGCGCTATTTTTAAACAGGTTAATAAATGTGCTCGAATTAATAAATACATTTGAACACATAATTTTGTAAAAGACATGTTTAAAACCATTTGGATACTGTGTAATGTACAGTTAGTAATAATGGGTATTAATAGCGAATTTAATAATAATAATGTCGATCTGAAGATGATGACATCTGTCAATAATCACCAATAAATGTTTGATATAATAAATAGCTGCGTAAACAAGTGGTACCTATGCAAAAAGGCAGATCTAAGTGGCTAAAAAAGATTGTTTCCAAATTAAGTTATTAAATGAAGTAAAAATTAGACAGTTGACTTTTACGTTATTTTAGAGTTCTTAGATAGCAGCAAAGGCGAAATATTATTAAAACATTAATATTATTGATACATTATTAAGACATTAGGCATTTTTTGAAAGTGGGAAAGATGAAAACTCAGCAATGCCCTCACCGGGACTCGAACCACGGACCTCTCGAATATGCGCCGAACATGCTGACCACTACACCACGAAGGCATGCTAAAAACATTTATTTTACTCGTTTCCAAAAGGGATGTATTTTCGAAGTACGGGTTGCCTGAAAAATTAGTGGAATTATTTTTATTTCGTTATAGTTATATTTCCTTCTAATTAATTAGATGGAAGTAGTAATAAAAAATAGTAAAATCCTAACTGTGATTATAATTAGCTTAACTATAACTGCATTTAACTGTACTCAGGTGATAAAATTCAAAATGTTTCATAAAATGCAATAGAAGATTCAAATTATGAGTATTATTTGATGGTGTTTTAACTAGTTTAATATTAGCGGTTAATAATCATATCTGCGGCTTTCGAATTATGTTTTCAAACGGAGTCAAAATTAGTAATTTAAAAATTTGGATACTTTTAAGTTATTGAAGAAAACGTAAAATTTAATCCAAATTTTCTCTTTCAGTCAAGTTCAGTTGATTTATGCAATCAACTAAACTTGACTGAAAGAACTACTGAAACATCTAAATAAGAACCATTTTTAGGTGATAAACTGCATTCCGATAAAAAAATGTATTATGGAGCTGGAAAGTTTTGAACCATTTAGCAATTTTTTAAAGATTTGATTAGTCTGATATAATATTAGTACAGACTCATTTTTTCGAGCCAGTAACTTTAGGGAAAAAAGAAAAAGAACTGTGCCTATCGGGGATTCGTAATATGGATCTTGTGACAGCTAATTGGATGAGGCTGTTGCACATCCCATGCAGCAGGGCAGCATGCAGGGTGAATGCAGTAACTGTTTTATTCTCCTGCTCTTAAGGAGCAAATGGACAAAAAGACGAGACCCACTCGCCTAAATTTAATCGTGTTAAGGTAGAACGGGAGACTACTAAAGAGACTTTCATCTGGAAGGAGATATGGCCAGTTGCACCCGCACCAAGATATAAGTTATGGAACTTTCAATTACTAGTTGAATGTCCTACTAACCACTTGCCCCACCAGAGCACTCATCGAGAAAGGATAATTCTTATATATTTATGCCTTTCCATATTTGTATCCTTATTGCTGCCATCGAAGAAACACTGCTACAGCCTTCTGTTTAGAGACATTACAAGATAGGATTCATCGATTTTGTTTCTTTTCTTCGTCTTCTGTTTTTGTTTTTATTAAAAAAAGAAAATTCTCCCACAGAAAAATAAAAGCTTTAAACGAACTTTTTTATGCTAGGTTAAGGTTAATGTTATTATTCAATTTCTCTTGTATATATTGTTCTTTAATGCCATTTACTTCAGAGTTTCTTCACTTCTAATGATGTTTATTCTTCCATTATTTATTTTGTGCTCTTTTTGCTTTGAATGCTGATTTTATTTTCATAACAAAATAAATTCATTCTTCAAATGAATCTGCTTAAACGTCTGGTAAACTGTTAATAGTATATTTTCTGTTAATTGTAATATGGTAATATCACTTTCCTGTGCTTTAATATTTGCCCTAACTCGGACTAACCATGATTTTGAATTTAACGTCGACACCATCTTCGGTATTACCCTGCTAACCGAAAAGTGACATTAATTCAAAAATTTTATAAATTTTGTAAAAGCACAGATGATTATAATTTTAAGTTCCCTTTAGATTCATACTTATTTCATAATTTAAAGAAATCTAGCAAACAGAATGATGAAGTCCATATTATGAAAGCTTCGTTTTTGTTTTTAAACATGAACAAAGCTGCGCAGAAATCTTTTCCACTGAAAATAACAAGCCTTTTACATTCGTGAAAACGGACCATCGATATGATAATTGATGAAACTTCATATACTTTTGCTACTGTGAAGTGCGATTAGTCGTTTAGATGAATATGGACTTAGTTGAAAATGCCTTCATTGCAAACAATTTCTGAAAGGCCTATTGATAGCAGCAAGAATATGAAATTGCTTTATATAGCCTTAAAGAAATTTATTGAGCTTTTGATGTGGAAAACATGAAAACTCCTCTGTGTTCCTATCAAGATTCAAAGCATGGATAATCCACTCTCTAGCTGAATCTTCTAATCATATATACCCTATAAACGTGCAAAAGAGAATGCAATAATTCGTTGGATTCTCTCCTTCATTTTTTAAAGGCTAGTGGGAGAAGGCGCGAGATGCAATCTATCAAATCTAAGAGGTGATGAATTATATCATATACCACACTTTAGTTCGGTTGATACTTACAGAGATCATTAGAATTTTCTGCTGCAGGGAATGTGAGAAATCAACTGTGTCCTCTCCAGATTCGAAACACTGATCATCCATTTGCTTATGTGGATGTATTAACTACTTACACTGCGAGAAAACGGACAGGAAAGAAATTAAGTTACTTATATCTTTAATAAGTTTTAATTAGCATTAAAATGATAAAAAGAGTATGAACTTGAAGTTAGTTCAAAACCAGAACTAAAGTCTAGTGATAAAGAAACGGATCAACATAGTAATATTTTTGCATCAGTATTGAACCGTACAATTAATTTGTATTAAAAGTCAGTTCAGTAACTGTAATAAACACCGATAGAATCCAAGCAAAGTTTTAAAAAATAAATAAAATAAAATAAAATTTGAAAGCTTTCCAATTTTACCTTACGCGCAAAGGGACTTTTTTTTAAACGTTTTGAGTATTACGTTTATTTATTAAATATCATGTTCTTCACATTTAAGCCATAAAATTAAGTTCGACAACAATATCGCAAAATAATTTTAAAAACAGCATATCTTTGGAATTTCTGATAAACAGTCTCACGCGCTGGAGATAAAATGTTTTTTCTGAACAACGTTGCCATTGCTCGCTTTGAAATACTTGAGCTTGTTAATACAAAATTCATTAAAGTTTTACAAAATACAAAATTGATAACAAAATAAATTCCAAATTTCAAATTTGGGTTTCCAGATGCCCATATTCGGGTGGAAACGTTCAATGTTCAAAATTTGATGGCTGTAGGTACCGTCGTTTTATCACAATGCGAGAAACATACACACATTTATGCAGATTCTTCATTATTTAATTTTATAAAATATAATACAGGGCGATAATATTTGTGGCAACAATTTAAAAAGTGATTTGCCGTTTATAGCGAATCAACGAAAATGCCAAAACGAAATTAATAGCCCTTTTGGACTAAAAAAACTAAATCTGTCTTTTACTTACAGCAATGGAAACGAATTTTTATACTCAGTTTAACTGTTAGTTTTTAATCCCAGCTAAATAAAAAACATCTTCGAAACTGCGTTTCTTGTCTTTACTCGCTGCAATTCTATCAATAAAATAATATTTTGAATTCAATAAATACCGACTATGCGAAAAATTCTGCGTTCAAAGGAAAGCTGAAAACGTTTAATTAAAAAAGTGTTTAAAGAAATTGAGAGTAATAAACAGAGGAATTAGATAAACAGGAAAATGAAAACTAGACAAAAAAGAAATTCAGCAATTCAAAAGAAGAGTTTTTCTAATAGTCTACGGATATTGTGCGGATTGCACATAATTTTCACATATATAAAGGTAAAATATGTAGTTCTGCGAAATGACTGGAAAAAATTTTCTAAAATTACTAAATATTTCATCAAAGGAAATATTTAGTAACTTACTAGTGTCAGTAATCGAATTTTGTTTTAATTCGCAATTAGCAAGAATAAATTAACTGTTGGTTGCATTTTTTTATTTACGTTAAAATAGAAAATTCCTCTGTATTTTAAAACATAATAAACTCATCTGCTCAGCAGCCTTTTCTGCATTCACTACCAACTTGTGTACGTTCTTCAAACTAAAACGTTAATAAATTGCTTCGTACACTTGAGAAAACACCCTTCGCAATAATTTTAAAATAGATGGTTGATTAAAGCTTTCATTAGAAAAACTTTTAGGAATCCTTTCTGACAGCAACAAGACACACCCCAATTCTCTAATTGCAATGGTAGCCAACGGCCACCAATTCTAAGAATAATTACATTCGCTTATGCATATGCTTGCCTTAATGTATGAAGATTTGTTAAGTAGAATAAGACCTTTCTTTTTAAAGAATCTGCTTTATTGAACCATCATTTCTCATTTAATGTTGGAATTTCATTTATTAACTATATTTAAGTGCAAATCCTTTACGTGCAGTAACCAAACATACTGGATTTTGCATGACAATCTTGAGGTTTAATGCGGTATCCGTTGCAATGTATAACAAGGAAAGCAAAAAAAATTTCGAATTCTGTAAATAATGCATACATTTTAAGGTGTCGCGTGAATTCTACTGCTGCCGTTCCATATAAGATGTACACATATTTTGAAGGGAAAAAATATAACTTTATTTCGTAATCAAATAATTATGTGTTCTGGATGTATATGTGCGCTGATTTCGTGAGGTCCACGGGAAAAAGTATTTAGGAAAGAAGTTTTGGGTTTCTATTCTGATTTCATTTTATATTTGCAAATATACATGGGCATCAAAATTCAATCAACTGCAATATTTTAAATGAATTACACTGGAGAATACGGCTAAGAAGTCAAAATTATACGAAGAAATGTTTTAATTTCGTGATAAAATAATTTGACGAAGAAAAACTACCTGATAACAAACTCACCAACGGAGGAAAAGGGATTTATAAATTTTACAAAACGTAAAAAAATTCAAGGGTGCTATGTGAATAGAAATTAAATTGACGCAGAATACATGTGTTTAGAGCGATCACATTTCTTTCAAACTGAATTGTGGTTTTTCTTACCGTTAATAATTGCAGCGAAAGAGCATATATTTTTCAGAAATATGATATTCGATTAACTGAAAATTTTAATTAAAAATCATCACTATTAACCACCATATTTAATGTTGCTAAATTTTGTTAGTTGTTATATAGCTGTATCAAAGCATAAGAGAACTATTTACCTGATCTTTATTCCACTTTTGATCGGAATCATTCTGGTGAACATTCCGAATATTTCTGAAATTGTTGCTTTATTTAATAAATGTTGGGTTACTGAAGTAGCTATACACTTTTTATATTAAAATTACTGCATTGAAAAATGAAACATTTTGAGTGATAAACACCGCCGAAAGGCGAGAATCAAAAATGAGTGAAAAATCAAACTGAGCGATTGAAATAGTAAGCGAGCAACGAAACGTGCGCTGGCTAGAGAAAACACGCTCTACTTAGAGATTCAACCGTTTAAACACTCACTTCATTTAACTTTAAAATTTACATCCTGGCGAGAAAATGCTAGGGGAAGTTGAGGACTTCAAGAAAAGTATCAAACTTAAAATAAATTTGTTATGCAAAATAAGGGAAAACTTACAAGATCTGGACCTTAATTTCATGCTACTACAAAAAAAGGGAGGGGGAGGAATTATAAAACAACAAAATAAATAAAATAAATTAATAATAATAATAATGATTTTCGTCCTCATTTTTTCGAGTGGCAACAGTCTCGCAAGCTGGAGATGAAAATCTGCTTTGTTCCGAAAGTTGTTGCCACTGCTCGCTTTCAAATTCTAGAGTTTGTTACTAAAAAAATTTCTTAAGTTTTACTATGAAATAAAAATAATATTGCCAAACATTAAATACATTATTCTCCATCCCAAAAATTCGTGGGTAGTCATTTCGACTATTCTCATCTTCGTACGACTTTAATCAGCCGAAATATTAATTAAAAACTCTGAAAGCGTTAATATTCACACTCATTTTTTAAAAACTGCGTGCCATTGTTGCTGATATAATGAGAAAAAATTAGCTTATTTTTCTATCGAAACTTTTTATGGGGGTTCCATATCGCATCAGACTGAAAAATATATGGCTGAAACGTATGTTTTACATTGTTATTAGAGAAGGATTACAGCGGTATCGTTCTCTCTGTTGTTAGGTACATTACTCTCAATCTAACTTAACTGACATCGGGTACTTCGGCTACTGCAAAAATAAAATTATAAGAAGTTCAACTCCTGTACGATAAAAACTGACTGGGACATTTAATTTCAAAATTTACGTTTTTTGATATCATTTCAACTTGTTTTGAGGAATCGGTTAATTAAGTTAGAATAATTCGAGGAAGTACTCTGAAATGAAGTGAAGCAAGAAATGTGTATAATTTAATAGGCCATACAAGGAAGGCATGTAGAGGCTACATTATATTTTTTTGTGTTATTCGTAGGAACACTTTGAAGAAGATCTGAGGGATTGATCTTTGAAATATATTTTAGCCTTTTTTCAATAGAATTTTGTTTCGCAATTTTTCATGCGTTTTTAATATTTTGTATGATTTTTATATGTTTCCAAGCAGCAGTGACAGCAAAAATAGTATCTTTTATATTAAATTTAGGTTTTCAAACATTACTGAATGCCTACTACTTTGCGCTTGTAGAAAAATAGTCTTCTTTCTACTGAAACAAATTGCTTTAAAAATGTCATTAATTTTATAATTGGAATAAATAAATTATTATGATCCAATAAAGACGTCTAATCGAAATAAATTCTTTTAAGAGTGTTCTCATTTGGGAACATTATCAGGTAAACTGTTATCCTAATAAGAATAACAAAAGTGATGCTTGCTGTATTTTGCTTTCTGATAGAATGATTAGTCATTAAATAATAAATTAAAAAATTTATGTCTTTTCATTTTTAAAAACTAAGCTTCATAAAGCCCAAACGATGATAAGCCCATTTATTTTAAAACTAATTACTTAACTCACTTAACATTTTCATATAATTTGAATAATTATGGTAATTGATGATAATTATGATATTTCCAAATGATCAGACTGATTTTCGATAATCTTCAATTTTTTACCTGGGGTGGCGAAGCATTTACTTAGGTAAATAAATATCAAGCATTATACTAAGAAATAAATTTCCGGTTTAATAAATACAGCGTGTTTGCATATTATTTCAATTATAGAGTTTCTGTAACCGCTTTTAACCCAAATTTAAGAATTGAGGTTTTGAATTTCAAAATGTACTTGTCATAAAATGCTAACATTACTTTTTCATAATTAATTCTTCTCCAAATAGTGTTCTTTTTTTAGCTAAACACGCTAAATAAGAAAGTTTGTTTCATATTATATAGATTTGTAATTATATCTTTTCGTGAATAAACTTAATCATATTTAAAATTATTTTTTACATGAAGAAATCCGTTAAGAAAGTTACTTCAGTTTGGGGACTCTCCGTTCTCGATGCTTTCAGAGGTTAAATGCGAGCGGATGATAAGGACATGCGATTCAAAGCGACGTCTAAGATTACGTCATATTCAAGTCATTAAGCATTTGGTATTTGTCTGGCTTCCAGCTGATTATGCTTTCTGTATTAAGGTAGTATTCTTAATGCCCTTGCAAGGAACTTCTTGGTGTATTAGATGCTTACAAGCAATAAGAATGGTTATTAAAATGGTACACACGGAGAGAAAGAAAACTTCGTACTTATATCATCATGAATTTGTGCAAAATAATTTCAAATATACATGAATGTTTAAACCAGAGATGTCTAGAACGGTCTAAGTACTTAATATAAAGGCACTTAAATGTCATAGGTTTTTAAGATTTTGCCTTTAATTTCTGCAGGACAAGTAATAGACCCATTTTACTGTACACAGGAGTAAGTTAAAATATTAGATAAAATTGTTTATCTGTTACTTTCTCGTAGGTTTTAATGGAAATTAACGAGATCTAAAATAGCTGCATTTAAATTGTTGATGTTGCTTGGTTATTAGTTACAGCAAAACGCTGCAGGACCAAGTCTGGAGAAATAATAATTGTGTTTCAGCGAACATATGTATTTTCAAAATTTAAGAATTTTTAACTAGTAATCAATGTATTTCCAAAAATTATTTTTTAGAAATTGTCGCGAAGGCTACGATTCTTAAAAATGTTGTTTATATGGATATGGGAATTTTGGGGGTGCCATGAGGAGTAAGAAATCAGCAAAATGGAAATAAAAATGTTGACTCTTTTTTGAATTCATTTTTCATTTAATAGTTTACTTGAAAATACTGAAATATTGAATACTGAAAAACTAAGTACTAGAATACAAAATACTGAGTATTAAATACTGAAAAACTAAGTACTAGAATACAAAATACTGAGTATTAAATCCTAGAATACAAAATACTGAGTATTAAATACTAAACACTGAATATTAAATACAAATATTGAATAGTAAATACTAAATACTGATTATTAAATACTAAGTACTGAATAATACATACTGAAGCAATACTAAATACTGAATACTACATACTGAAATAATGTTAAACAGTAAAAATATTGAAAATAATCTGTTGGATTTATAAGGTAACAAAAATTAAAAACAGTAAGAAAGTAAAAATCTGTATATCATTAGCCTAATAACAAAACCTGTGTATAACATATGTCCAAAGCTATACAAATGTATTTATGCTGCAGAACTAATTTTTGCGTTCATATACTAATTATTGCATCAGAAATAATGCCTCAAGATAAAATCATACAGCAGCACAATGCAACATCAATACTGTTTGAAAATTAGCAGGTCTATGAAATTACATTCTGCCGCTCAGCAGTATTACTTTCACTGCATTTTGTAATAAAATTCTTGCATTTTTTTGTCATTTCAATCCAGAGACCGTATATAATGTAAATTTATGTCAGGAATCTTTGCTAAAATCTATCGCATTCAAAAGGTTAACTTTAAATTTCATAGTTTAAGATATAATGTCGAAATCATTGGATATTTTTCTGTTATTTCATTTTAAGTGATCGAATTATTTTCGTATTAAAAAGATGTACTTCATTGACACAATCTGGTGGGAAAAAAGGCTTTCGCATTTAGGGTATTATAATTTTCCCAGATAGATGGAAACAATTTCCTTTCTCTAATTTTACTGAAATTTTGCCCAAAGTAATTTAGAAATATAAAGAACTAAAATTCTGGCAAAGATTATTCGATTTTTCTTGTTTCTTATATTTTGAGACATAATTTCCAAGCATAATCAAGGGATGGTTTCGATTTGTCATTTTTTGGAGAGGGCTTTGATTTCACATTTGTTCGTAAATTTTCATAAAGCATTTTACGAAATCTGTAAAATATTATTCCGATACATTCTTTCATAAATAAGCACAATAACGAGATGACAACAGCAAGAAATACTTGAAAGATCGTGGAAGCATTTAACAATTCTTCAATTACATATGACAAAATAATATGCAATAATTAGAAATGGAAATTTTTGGATTGAGAAAAAGTCAAACATCACTAACTGTTTAGACTGAGATATAAAGTAAAATATCATGAAAAAAATGTGAAAGTTGATCTGATTTTAACTAGTATGTGGAAAGGTGATTTCATGAAAACTACTGAAATATTATTGCCAACATTAAATCAGCTTATTAGTACATCTCTGAAATATTCAAGCAGAAAAATTCTTATTGTTAATTGCAGAAGAAAAAAAGAAATTTTTATTTTTAGATAGTATAAAGATTACCTTTGAAATCAGTCAAAAGCTCATTACTCAAACTTCAAACTGAAAATGAAGTACACAGAAGTAAATGTAGCAATGTAGCGTATAAATTTCATAAATTTTAGGTTATTAAGAAAGAATATACATAAGTTGATTTAAAAAGGGAAGTCTATAATATTAAGTAAATAAATAGACTCAGTGGAAGCAAATTAAATAATTTTGATGATGATAGAAATTATCTTCAACAAGCAGCATCTACTACATATCATCTAGAGTTGTCGCATCAAAATTAATTAAATTTATCTGTACAAATTAGTCTTAAAGAAAAATGAAATCCGGTAGTAATGATAAATATTGAATTTTAATTAAAGAATTTTATGCTTTTGGAACGACTGGAGAAAAGGCATTATACTTGGAAGCGCTGTAATGCATTATTATTGTAAGAAATGCATTTCTGCTGTTAAGCCTATATTTCCAACCAAATTAAATGCAACATTTCGGTCTTAATGCTTTTATTCCTCCCCCCCTCCAAAAAAATTAATTCGTTCAAATGGCCTGCTTGACGTTAGATACCTTATGTGTTTGAAAAGAAGTATCCTAAAGTAAATGCATAGTTGCTATAAAAGATTACATTTTTGTACCCAATAATAGAATGTTACAAAATACCCAGATTTTATTAATTATATCAAAGCTAAATAAATGTAAACCAGTTTCGAAGTATTTTTAAATATTGGATTTTAAGATGATTTATATGAAAATGCTTAAAGTTAAAAATATTTCTTCATGTATTTAAAACTGAAATTTCGAAAATACTGCCTTCACATTTATTGCCATTTTTATTTAAATAAATTTGTAATATAAAAATATATATTTTGGATTTAAATTAATGAAAAAAACATTAATTTAAAAAGAATATTAGGCTATAAGAGAATGATGTCTGATTACTTGAATATCTACTTAAAACAAAACCAAACCTTATTTAATTATATCTAATAGTATTAATAAATTTCTAGATATATAAAGAGTTAAAAGAGTGTTTTTCTCAACAAATAAAAAATAACGGCAAATCTTAAGCAATACACTTTCATAGTAAACAAATGAAGCCAAATGTTTAAAACCGCAATTTTTCTTGAATTTCTTTCTATACTTTTTTACTCCAAACCTTTTCTTGCGATACTTATTCGCATTTTGAAAATGGCAAAAGAATTTAGCGTTACTATGTAGAGACATTAGGTATTTTTTGAAAGCAGGAGAGAGGAAAAATGAGCAGTACTCTCGTCGGAGCTCGAACCACGGACTTCTCAAATACGCTCCGAGTGTGCTGACCACTACACCACAAAGGCATGCTAAGAAGGAGGAAGAAATACCTTATAACTTGTAAACTTTGAGAAAATTATTAATATTTTCATATCTCATTTAATAGGTTCAAATATTAGCTACAGAATATGTGAGTTTAATTATTCAGAATTACTTTAAGCAACGGAGCTTATCCATTTTTTAGCAAATACATATATATATATATATACTGTAATAGTTGTACTTCGTTTACACAATGCAGATAAGCTAGCATCAGATAAAGGCAAATGAAGTGGATTTAGATATTTTGATCGGGTTGGTTTTGTTGAGTTATTTAATATGGTGTAAGAATATACAGCCATCAACCGATTAATCTGGGTAATGCTGGCTACAACGTCTACAGTTAAGTCAGGCTAATCCGAGGACTTTTAAAAACATCGCAAAGTGGATTTATTCTCACTATGATTAAAAGAGAAATATTAGCAATTTATCTATGTTTTCAAGCAGTTTAGCCTGGAGAATAAGTTTGAGGTTACTAATCACAATCAAATGAAGTATGTCTGCGGTCCAATAGTAAATGAGGAGGTGGTAAGAAAAGGAGTCTTGGAATCATAAAACCAGCCATCGACAGGTACAGGCACAGGTAAAAGTATATTGGACACCAGCGATGTACTATGAATCAAAATGCCAATCCATACTAACTAACCGTAAAAAATTGTAATATAACATCGATATGCAATTCCAGGCGATCGCTTTTTGACTTTTGCTCAGTACGCGAAATTACGTGCTCTTGAGAAAAAAAGAATATGAAAAAATAAATGATATCACTAAGAAACTAGAGTTTATTTTTCAACTGGGAGAAAAAAGAGAGAGAAAAAAAAATCGCAAGAAAATAATTAACGAAAGAACGATATCACCTATCACGAAGAAAATATATGTTACGCAGTCTAAGGTGAGCGTTAAAATCTAATATTTTGCAAGATATAAATATCACAAACACATCATAAATTAAAAAAAATCTTGCAATTAAGTTTAAATAAATCTAGCGTCTAATTTTCTGATTTTGCCGACTAACCGAGGTGGCCGTTTTAGCAGGGAAATGCTCATTTTTTCAGATTTTAATCTTTCGGGCTCGTGATCATAAAAGATGCGTGTATCATTATAAGAATAGGCGTGTGAGAATAACATATGCATTAACTTCTTGAATCTTTTGAAATGAAAAATTCATAAGCTTCTCTCAAAATTTTAAACAAATAGAAAAATTCGAAAATTCAATATCGTTTTTCGAGGTGCACGAATTGGGTGTAAAACAACGTGTGTTTAAAATATGGTAGCTTTAGATGGTAGCATCTTATGATAGCTATCTCTATGGTAGCTATCTTATTATCCAAGGCGATGAATTAAGTCAAAAATGTTACTTTTCCTTTTTTTGTAATAATAGAGACAGGGCCTCGTTAATTCGCCTTCGGTTATTCGAGAGTTGACTGTAGACATCAGAAAGAAATAAAGCTATCCCAGAAATTCTTAAACTGAGTGCCGCTCTCTCCTTGCTGGAAAAGTGCTTGTATCCTTCATCATATATTACGGTTAGTATTATGCTAATGTTAACTGAATAATAATGTATATAGTTTCGTTTAAAATTGCAGATATTAGCATAAAGGCAAAGTACATGAAATATTTGTATTTTTTAATTTTTGCTTCGGCAATAATGCCCACAGTCCACATATTATGTTATAAATGAATCATTAAATACAAATGCATAAATATGTGCTATATAAATATGTACCCCTAGGAGCCAATTTTATTTCAGAAATGTCTGTATTGATGTCTTATGGATCTACGGCTTTTGAGAATCAAAAGAAAAAACCAAAAACCAAACCACCATATGATTTTTGTAAGTCTTACAGATTGTATTAATACTCAAACAACTAAATCGTTCCGGGAGATTTTGAAGATTGTGCACAACATACGGAGTGGTACACCGCAAATGCTTCCACGTTATCTTGCCGAAGCATGGTGGAAATCCCGTTAGTAAAAGTGATGATTATTTTTTTACTACGTTGCGCGACAGCCGCAATGCCTAAGGGCTAACTCATAAAAATGGTTCTTTTAAGGGCTACTCCTTTTATTTTGTAAAATTGAATGGAAACAATTTAAATTTAATGGAATTACAAATTTAATATTAGAATAATTACTGGAATCATTTTTATTTATCAATTCTTAATTATTTCCATTTATTTTCATAGTTAAAAATAACGTTTTAAAATAACTAATTAAGAATGGTCGATCGCATACTACATCAAAATCAAATGTCTCTTTGCGGAGTCTTTCCAGTTTTTCGGGTCATTACTTTAAGTATGATGTCAACGCGTTTATCAAACATACGTTCTTGCAAGTATTGCTACGGCACAAGATGTAAAAGCTTTAATTTCTCTTCTACGTGGCTTGGCAAATAGTGAGTTTCATAATTCCACTATTCGATGTTTAGCTTTCGAATTATAATTGCACTTGCTCAACAAAATGGAAGATTCAGAATTAATTAACACAATTAAAAGTAAATTATTTCTTTATAATTTATATTTTGATTTTACTAGTATGACTATTAATTGATTTAATTCATAATTCCCAATATTTTTTAAATAAAAAGTAGTAGTTATCACTCATATATACCGTACGGCTGTAGAGGTATTAGATTATTTGGAAGCAGGAGATGTAAAAAAGGAGCAATGCCCTTGCCGGGACTCGAAGCTCGGACTTGTCGAATACGCGCCGAATGAATTTCATAAAACAAGAGTTTTTTTCACTAAATAATTTTATTGCCTTTTTTTCTAACTTCGTGTGAAAATTTTCTTCTGTATTTTAAATTACATTAATTTTTTTCTGGTGAGTATTTTGATGAATAAAAGAAGCGTAAATTGCTTTTTAATAATCTTAAATATAGAAAATTAAAATTCACGTTTTGAAACCAAAATGGTAAAAATGCAATTTTAATTTGCAGAAGCGTGAACAAAGAAGAGGTCGGTAAATTTTAAGTGCTAAGAATGGGAAAGATATTTCTTCCCAGCTTGAAATTGTGAATTTAAAATGATTGTTATTTTAAATCTGAAATCACTGTTTATTAATGTTCCAGTTAAAAATGCATTAAAATCCTCATTTGAAATTAGACTTTGAAAATTTCATTTCTAATATACTGAAATTATTCTCTTACTAAAATCTGAGTAAGACCCACTTCGTTTTCTAAAATAATTATTATCACCAAACTGAAGGATTAACTATAGGCATTTAGTCTCTTTATGTCAGCACTTGTTGGCATTTGCATGCACTATTTTAAGCTATTTGAAAAATAATCTTTTCGGCTTTGGATTCTTTACATTCGTATCTTTTGATGGTGATAAAGAAGACTTAATCAAAATTTTACCTGATATGAATCGATTAATCCAGCTACCCAGCTTATTTTCGAAACTGAATCTGATAATTTTTATCTTTCCTTGATATTCTAATTATCCTCGATGAATTTGATTTCAGCTCTGCTGTTTACTCTGAGCTTTTTCCTGCTTGTCTGATGCCCCATGCTCAATCATTTCAACTTGCTATAACAAAAGATGCCTTCTTTTTACATTTATAAGGTATTTTCTTCCTCCTTCTAGCATGCCTTCGTGGTGTAACCGGTAGCACACTCGGCGCATATTCGAGAGGTCCAGGCTCGAGTCCCAGCGAGGGCATTCTCATTTTTCAGATCTCCTGCTTTAAAATAACCTAATGACTTTATAGACAGATCTTTGTTTTCTCTTGAACTCAATTATTTGAAATCCGTTACAGAGGACATTTTTCGATGGTCATTGAAAAACGTCTTTAAAACATTTTTGTCTTGCATCAAAGAAAGTATTCTGCTATTAGAACTAATATTAATAACCTTTCCGTTACTTGTTTTCATCATTCTATCAGTTACAGAGAATTGCTTATATGCTCTAAAATGTTCAGCTTTCAGGTCCTTTTTTAAACTGTCAGTAAAATGTTTTGTTCGATTATTGTTCGGATTCCATCCCAAGCTTTAATTATTTAAGAATTCGTAGTATATCTTATCAGTGTGGTTTTAAAATACAACAGCGATACTAAAAGAGCGTTAAAATTTCATGTCAAGGGATACGAATCATAACGTCTGAAAAAGAGAAATAAACAAATCTTCGATAGCTAATCCTAATTGGACACTTAATCATAATTTTGACTGTGTGCCTGCTTAAATTACCCATAACGTTTCTTCAGTTGGTGAATTAAACTTCCTTGAAGCTTTTCACGTTTACAAATATTTATCATCTGAAATTAACGACATTATTTCCAATTCAGTTCTTTCTAATTCTTTCCAAATTCTAATAGGTTAATTTTTCACGTGTTCTTAGTATTTTTCATGATAGACGGCGTTACGTTCGTGTTCACTCTGTTCTGTCCATTGCTTTCTATGATGGTTGCGCTTCTCGTGTTCTTAAAAAAGTAATTTTTCTGCCGAATAAGAGATGTGTTTTGTGCCGAAAAAGAGATGTTTTCTCTGCCTGATCGCTTTCGAAATCGATAGAATTTTGTTGAAAATCTATGC
Source organism: Stegodyphus mimosarum (assembly GCA_000611955.2). Classification (NCBI taxonomy): domain Eukaryota; kingdom Metazoa; phylum Arthropoda; class Arachnida; order Araneae; family Eresidae; genus Stegodyphus; species Stegodyphus mimosarum. The sequence goes on along the minus strand of KK112077.1, from coordinate 332,054 downwards.
AAAACTAGGTTACTTTATTTTCTAAAACCAAACAATTAGTTACATTAATCTCTTGCCAGTACATCTTTAAAAGATATATACTTTTTTGTTCTTCTGCCTTAAAATTTCATAAAATCTCAGTAATAGAGTAAAATATTTATGCGAATCTCAGTAAGCAGAGTATGTTTAAATATTGCTCTTTCTCTATTGCTACTTAAGCTGGATCTAAGTAAAATTAATTTTGGTTCGTCGTTATTTTGGAAATTGCTTCTGAGTTGCTGTCAGACTGGGAATTTTAGATTCTTTTATATCTAAATAAATAAGGTTGAAAACAAATACTACCTATCACTTATTCGCTGGGTTTTAGTAATTCAAATATTATTTTTAGTATACCACAGAAGTCCTTAGAATAAGCTTCTTTACAGCACGCGTTTAGTACAAAAAAGACATTAATTTTTTTCAACTATAACACTCCGTTCCAGCTACCCTGGTTTCTAGCCTTGTGCTCTAATAAACACAAAATTACGTGGGTGTCTTGGATTAAGTGTATTGCTGGTTGTGGGTGCCATAACTGTTCCCTAAACTAAAATTTTTGATACCTATTTTAACTCAGCCTAATTTGCATTCAAATGATGGTTGAAATGGAAGGTCAGAACTGAATTAACATACAAAATATTGTACAAGCTATAATAAACTTTACAAAGGAAAGCTAAAGTTAGCGAATCAGAATACATTCAGTTTTAGTTTATTTAGCAGCTAGAATTGTGAATTTGTTAACGGTTTTGGGTCATGTTATTTACAAATGAGGCATCTTCAGGTTTTTTGTTGCACATTATTGTAAAGTCAGAACGCAAGTTGTGGTTTAAGAAACATTTAATTTCTATTATTTAGTTGTAAGTTCTTTATTCTTGTGCTAGTGACACTTCGTCTTGAGAACGTGTAGCCTAAATTAAATTATGAGATTCGTATTAAGCTAATAAATACTAGAATTCACGTTGAAAATTAGAAAGCAAGCTCCACATTCTGCACAAGCATACATCCCCTAAAATGAACAGTTGTAAAGTCTGTGTCCCTTTGGGAACATAGACTTCTAAGAGGACTATTGAAGAATTATCGTCTAGCTTTGTGAAACAAAACAGAAATCAGAAGAAGGATGCATGAGACCCTTTTATACAAATATAAAATTAACAAATGACCCAGCTTGCGTTACGGGAAGCCAATCACTTTTGGCTTAACATAATAACGTAAACAGCTAAGAATTTCACTGTGTGGTAAATTAGTCTAACGGCTCACAAAATACTTTAATGCGCAGAAATAGCTCTGGTTTATAGTAAACCGGCGAGAGAAAGCCTAATGGCTAGAACAGTCTACGCCGCTAACGCAAGCCGCTAATAGTCACAGTATAACATGACCTGGTGGGCAGATACGCTCTAAAACTAACTTCCGAAACTCTTCCTTAAATAGCACTTCATTCTACCTCAATCTGAATAAACTCTCGCTATCTCATTTACATTCTGGCATGAAAAGCTTGGGTGAAAAGAGAGTAATAGGAAAGTGCTAACTTAAAATGAATTAGCGGTTAAAAATAAATAGATAAACCTCACACAGTAATGAATTACTTGGAACAATATACCTGAATGATAAAATCTCCTAGACTAATAATAATCGGAAAAATTGCACTTTATTTATAAGAACTGGTGAATTTATATTATAAACACAAAATAATAAAACTCGGGTTATTATTATTAGCCCAGAAAGGCTAGTAGTCTCGAAACGGCGCTTTGTGTTGAATCACTTTAATACGATATATCACTTCCTAAATTGTTGCCATCAAATCTTATCGCCCTCTATTATATTTAAAGAAAATAATAATGAAGAATGTATGTATGCATATTTCTAGAATTGTGAAAAAACAATGGTGCCTAAAGTCATCAAATTTTTAATAATATAGTCCTCCAACCGAAATGGATACTGGAAGGCTGAATTCCGAATTTAAAATTTGTTTTATTGCCTTTTTCATATTTTGTAAAACTTAACGAATTTTTGATTAAAAAACTCAACAATTTCAAAGCGAGGAGTGGCAACACTGCAGGGAACAAAACATTTTTACCTCCAGCGCGCTAGACTGTCTATTGGAAATTTTAAAGATATGCTGTTTTTAGATATTTTAGTCGCAAATGACGTTAGCCTATATGTTCTGGAAACGTGTATGTGTCTGCAAATGAAAAAAACAAAATCTCATTGGGCGTAATATAAAATCTGAATGCTTTCAGATTTGATTTTTTTATCATATTTTGGTGGGGGGCGGGCGGACTGCAGAATTATTATAATGAATTAGTCGCTAAGGGATTGGAAGTGAAACACCTGTATTGATAGACTCCTTTGTGGCATGAAAATGCGGATTAATAAAGAAAGCATTTAATAGAAAATGTATGAAGCAAATGATTGTTAAGGTATATAATATGTGGTCAGAAACGCCATTTATTAATTAAGCAAATATTATGAATGTTTATATAAATTTTCAATTAGATACATTAAATAATGCTACAAACATTATTTAAAGATCTATTACATCTAGGAAAGGGCAATAACTCTCAAAAGTGAGAAGATATTCATATGATTAATGCCGTAGTAGCGTGAAATAATGCGACACAAAATTTCGAAAGGCTGTATCATAAATATTTCTATTATCAAAACACTACATTGTAGACATATCTAACATTAAAATGAGCCAAAACTAGCACGACATGAGGAGAAAAACAGTACACCTCTTTAATCAAAAATTTAAATAAAAAAAGTAATTACTGAATTTGGGGAAACTCTTGTTAATGTCAATTTCCTTTAAATAAAAATGACGTGACAAGAAATAGTTGTTGTTATTTTAAAGAAAATCGACAACTTTGACATATTCAAAATGTGAATGAGATGCCCTTGATGCTTAATAAGCTATTTTACTATTCTTTGCATCCTCTTTTGTCAAAACATCACGTATTTTCTAGAAATTTATGCGTAGGTTTCGAATAAATAATTTTCCAAAGCGGGATTTAATCGAAAAATGAAAAAAATAACGTCTTTGTTAAAAAGACCTTACTGAGGATTTAGTGAACTTGCTATTCAACATTTCTGTTTGCTTATTTATCTAGCCAGAAGAATTATTTAAAAAAAGTAGTGAAACATTGTAGTTTATTTGACTAGTGCTAGGAGTACATATTGTATTTTTATATTATTGATACTACAAGTTTTTAACAATTTTAACTTTAAAGAAACTTTCTACAGTTATTCTAATACCATATGATAACTTTATGAAATAGAACAAGGGTTTTCTTATGAGGTAACTGAAATAATTACAAGAATTGAATCACTCAGTTCAGTCAAACACAAATCAGTTGTAAGAAGAAATATGCAACAGATGATAATTTAACCATGAAAGAAATAACTGTGTTTCAGAGTAAAGGAGAACACTTTGGTACTTGTTAAGAAATCTATATTTTGTAGAGTCATTAAGTTATTTTGATGCTGGGGACGTGAAAAATTAGCAATGCCCTCGTCGGGACACGAACCTGAACCTCTCGAACATGCGCCGAGTGTGCTAAATGTTACACCACGACGGCATGCCGAAATAGAGAGAGAAACCCTTCTTAAGGGCGACTGGGGATTAGGGAAGCCAGTCGCCAAATCCTGGTGGTGGAGAATGATCATCGGGCACCACTGTAGGTTTGTTAGGTTATTTGGAAGCAGGAGACATGAAAATTGAGCAATACTGTCGCCGGGACTCGGACCTCTCGTGCTGACCATTACACTACGAAAGCATGCAAAGAAGGTGGGAGAAATATCCTATGTACTTCCCTTTTTAAAGGGCGATTGGGGATTAGGAGACCCAATCGCCAAATCCTGGTGGTGGAGAATCATCATCCACTTCCTATTTTATTTCGTGCGCTACTGTAGGTTTTTTGGAAGCAGGAGACATGAAAAATGAGCAATTCCCTCACCGGGACTCGAACCTTGGTCCTCTCGAATACGCGCTGAGTGTGCTGACCATTACACCTCGAAGGCATGCTAAGAAGGCGGGAGAAATACATTATGTTATATATAATTATTATACTGATAGCTGACCATACTAACATTTTAACTTAATTTGAACCATAAAACAATTCTGAATGAATCGTTACTCTTTATTATTCTAAAAGATTAAAAACAAAGCAAGAATTAGAAGGTAATTATAAGTATACCCTTTATCTTCATCAGTTTAGTCCAGCTGAAGTTTAACAGGGACAGCTAGTATTTATCGTTGGTGAATAAGGTGTTGTCTCACATCCTTCAATAACTAGAATTTATTATTAAAATACCTAATATTTTTTATATTTTCAAATTCCAATACTTAATTTTAATGCATAAATTTTCAAACATGTATGAAAAGGAATACTAAACTAAAATTAATACACTATAGTAACATTAAAACGAAAGTTTTCAGAAAAGCTTGATCTTCTTAGACGGACTCTTTGGTCACTAGATTTTATGCTTTCGGATAATATTTCGTAAAAGTTTATTTAAAAGCTCTGTCTATCCGATTAGGATGGACGGTTTGATCACCCAAAAAGACAACACGATGTATGCAGTGGTTTTGCATCGGATATTTCAAGTACCGTGAGATGAGATTGAATATTATTTAGATGCTTCTCATGCCACAAGTGGCGTCCGCAATTAAAATTGTTTAAGTTAATGATAAAAAAAACTCATAGTTTCCTTTCGTAATGCTAATTCTGCAAAAAATAAATCGAAAAATATGAAATTCATACTACATAGGCATAATGTACTACTTAAAGGATGAGGAAAGTAGAGTAGCGAAAAGATGAATAAGACGCATACAGTATGGAAGGAATAGGCTTTATTGAAAAAGACGGAAGTTGTTACAAAAAACTCACTGGCCAAGAAGAACTGCAAACCGAAGAGCTAAGTAAAGGTATGATCTTCCCTTATTGCAACAGCTGCCTTGTACCTCTGTTGACACTTGTGGAGTTCCTCACGTTGATTCTGCTGATTTAAATGTCGAGGAACCTAGTGAACTGTTCAGCGAATTATCGCTTAGTTCGAAATAACAGGAATCGTAAACTCAAGAAGGGTTACTTACCCTTTATTCACCCCAAATTAAGATGAACAGTCGGCCTCTTTCTTCGAGCTTACATTAAAGCCTTCACTCGGGCTTGAACTCAAAAATAAGAAATAAGAACTAACTATAACTAACTAAAAAATTTAGCCGAAGCTAACAGAATTCTAACGTAGTTGACCCTTAGTTTTAACCTAGTCGGCGAACTATCAAAAGGCACGGAATATACGGCCGAGCGTAACAGCAGTTAGAGAGACTTAGCCCAAAGGCAAACGCGCGCTACTTAGGATTCCTAACTCTCTCTTTCGAAGTAAGTTGCACTTTCTTTTAATACTGTTACTTCCTCATTTGTATTCAACGCGATTCTAAAAACTCATTCTGGTAGGGAGTTGTAAGTTGAAACGTGGCAAGATAGAAGAGGTTACTTAAATTAAAATATACCTTACACACTCAATGGCAGATTATCTAATATTTCTTAGAGTAAGAGTTCTCACTCTTCAAGAGCAGTCAGGAAGAGTCTCTTCTAGGACTAGTCATTTGCGGTTTCCCCGAGTATAAGATCGTGCTACCAGGCGTATTTCTAAAACATCAAACGCATGCTAAATGGGATTTAAATCAGGGAAGTACGCTGGCCAATGCATTCTGCGGATATCTTCACTTTCCAAGAGTTCCTCAACAGCACGAGTCCTCTGTGGCCGTGCATTTTCATCCCAAAAAACAAAGTGGGGACCAATGGTACCCCAGAAAAGAGGCATGTGGGGAAGGATAACTTCATCACAGTAATGATTTCTGGTAAATGTACTTCTACCAAAAATTGCGTTCATCATAATGCCTTTCCATACAAGCACATCAGAAACTATCCCAACGATCTCTTTCTCTGAAGTTAGTGGGATGAAAGCGTGTCTCTATCTCTCTCCACATCAACTGGCGCCGAAAATGGCTTGAAACAACTCTCATGATTAAAGAGACCTAACTCAAAAATAATGATGTGTCCAATCTTTGTGTTCTCTACACCACCGTAAATAGTGCCGTTAATGGATTGTTGTCATCTGTTTCGATCTCTTTTCGCTTACAGGGCAATATATCAGTCATTAGTCACTGTTGTTTTCCTTAGCTGAGCACCATCAACGTTTCTTACAGCTAGCTGTACCTGTCGTTTGGCTTTTCAAGCGTGTGAAACAACACTTTTAGCAGTTCTAAACTCTTGGGTTACAGATGTCAAATCACAAACCTCCTCAAGCTTTCCAGTCATTCTACAACATGTAAAGGCATCCTGACGTTTTCTTTTAGCCATACTGCACATACAATCTCATTTTCACTTGCAGAAGAATGCCTGGAAATGCGTCTTTCCCCCCTTTTTTTAAAGTTGCCTAGCACGATGCCCCACAGACTCCTTGAGTTTTGCTTGCCCTGACGACATGGTGCTGATATTTACATCGGCATCACCTTTCTGACGAGTATTCTTTTCATTATTCTGATCGCAAAAAAGCCTTTTAAACAATAATAGGCTTTGTATGTTGAAAAATGAATTGGCTACTTAAGTTTTGCACACTAATGTGTGTTCGAATTCAGCCTTCTATTGTACTAAATCATTATTTGAGCCAAAACCCATGCCATGTGCTCAAGAAATCTAGAAAAACTAATTGAATTACTTTGAAACAGGAAACAGGAAAATTTTCAAGTGTATGAAAAACTTAGACCAAAATTCAGCAAACCTACCTAGTCTTTTTAATGATTGCCAGAGTAGTCTTTTACATGCTAATAATACGCTACTATTGAAGATGCTAGGAATTACTGCAAATTTATGAATGCGGAAAGTTTCGTAAATTTGCAGTAATTCTTGTTGCCTTCACGTCTCCATTAATAGTTATCCGGCGTGTTATTTGTACTTTAAAGATACATGATAGGAGATTTATAAATTAAAAATCAGAAGTCAGAAAATAAAAATAAAAATAAAATAAATCTTATAATTTAATTAATTGTTGATCCCTTAGTAATTATTTAAAGTTTAATTCCGTAGAGTTATGCAAGAATTTTCTCCAGTTGGAGAATTAGATCCCTCCAGCCTTTCACATTCCTCAAAATGTATCCACTTTAAGTAAGATTTAATTTCAGTTAATGTTTTTTCCAAAAGTCTTTTAGAGGCATTTCTTCTAAGTCTTACACGATTTTAAGCTTTTCGTTTTTATTCCCCCGATAGCCTGTGATACAGCATTTTTGTCTTAATTAATTAATTAATTTTTATTTCATATGTTTAAGTGATGTATTTCTAGAAAAATGGCGGAGAATCATTTTATTCCTCGAAGAACTCGAACCCATTTCGTCATCCTTTGAAATGCTTAAAATTTCTTATAAAACCAAGCTCGATCTAAGACTGAGATTTCCCCTATTTTCAGCTTTTATCTTTCTTTTCATCTGTATGTTTATTAGAAGAAGTTGGTTTTCCCACATTTTATTTCCCATAAAATAGGGAATTTTAAGAATATAAAATGTAAGAAAGTTCTTCTGTTTATAGCGAAATATTTACCTGTTTGCTCACAATATAGATGAAAATTTATTAATACTTGTGTCTGATTGAGTGGTTTAATTTCTCTTGTTACTTAAAAATGTACTATGAAGATTTATACGCACCATTTGTTGTTCATGTTCTTAAAAGAAAATGTTTCCATGTCGAACTGGGAAAAGAAATAGGCGGTCGTTGACAATTTATCACATTCTACTTTCATTCTGACAAGTACTTTCGGAAGAGGCTGAACTCAGAGCGCCTATTATTCATCACTAATCTCAGCTGCAGAAGTAAGGACAAACTCATTGATATTTCATCAAACCCCACCTTGAAATCTGAGTTTGTGCCGTCTTCTCTAATACAATTTTAAACACTGATGAAATAGGATTATTCTTAGATAGCTCATCGGGTCTTTAAAAGCCTTGATTCCCTTTGCGACCTTATATGTCTGGTGTAGTTTTCAACAATGATCATCATCAGACCAAATATAAGCCTCTAGTGGAGTTTACAAATAGATCAGAATTGCAGTTCTCGAATTCGAACGTTGTTCTAAAGGTCTAACGAAGAAAGACGAATCAACGTAACCCATCGCCTGTCCGATTCAGTACAAAATATCATAGAATTGTATGTTGATAAAATTAATTTTTCTTTCTTTATACTTCCTTGTACGAAGTAAAGGAAGTATTATAATCGCGAAAAATTTCGGGTGTCATATTTCAGCCAAAATATCCATTTCGACCGCTATCGAATGCAATTTGATGATGTTTTTGTGTGACATTTGTATGTAAGGACAGAACAAAGGACTCTTTTTCCCAAAACGGATTGTAAAATGAATCTAAAATTGATGCAGAAGAGTTTTTTTAGTGACGTCTGTCTGTATGTATATATCTCGCATAACTCAAAAACGAGTAGGCTCAGAACGCTGAAATTTTGTACATGGGACTGCTATAACATGCAATTGTGCAACTCCCTTTTTCCCATATACATAGTTACTCTGTTACACGGCTAGGGAGCTCAGTATTTTTATTCTTATACTTTAGTAAATCGTGCATTTTTTGCTTTAAAAGTGATTGAATTATGTTGATGCTTCGCTTAAGTTTTTTATGCCTGCATGCAATAGTTGTAGAATTATCAACAATATAAAAGTTTTTTAAGCGCTACTAAGCCTAACGTACCTGCCGTTTGTTTACATTTGAAACTATTTAGTAAAATTGTGAATTAAGTCAGTTTCTGCTTTTTCAGTGTCTTTTCACCGAGTGGTACCAAAAGCCAAGTTTCAGTTTTGTGCACCAAAAAATCTGCCTTCTTGCCGGCTGGCCGAATTGTTTATTTTTGCGTAGAAGCTCTAATTTTAATTGTAAAAATAAATAAACTGTTTTAACTGTATTTGTTGCTTTACGTTTTCTGTATTTTACAACTTTTAATGGAGATGTTTTGTGTTTTTATGTACTTATGTTCTGCCGCAAACTAAGAACTGAATTAACTGAAAGAGAAATAAATCTCTAATGATATTCGAGGAAGTAAGTTTAAATGAAATGCGTCAAATATGTGTATAATTTAATAAGCCGTACGTGTCCACATCAGAGTTTTTGATAAATATGTTTTGATAAATTGTTTGATTCAATATTCATTTAAAGGCCCTCTTGTTATTGTTAATTTTAAGATAATAAAGTGTTAACAGATTTGGAGCCATAAAATAAAAAAAATTCCTTTATGGATTATTGCCTTTGTTCTGAAAGCTAAAAATTGCCTTTGTTTGCAACAAAACACAGCAGGATATCTGTCTTTGGAGAGTCTTGCCTTCATGGAGGAATTTCTAAGGGAAATCCTTCAGTCTTCATATTATGGAGTTACCACATACAGCGACTCCCGAAGCCATAACAAACTCTCCCGAGAAAACGCCCTTCTTCCACGATTGGTTTAAATGAGAGGTTTCTAAGCGGAATATTTACGTTCAGCTATCTGTTTCCCATATGCACCCGCAATATTTTACGAGCCCTGCAAAAATGTTTCACCTGAAGCTCGCGTAAGTCTTCTCGTAAATCAACTGTCAGATTCTTTGTAAGCGAGGAATCCCAGAAATCTTTTTTCCGACACGCAGTTGAGAGTAAATAGCAAGTTTGATAGCGGTTCTAGGAATAAGGAAATCTAGCCCGCTTGCAGGTATTTGAACCCGACTCAAATAACCTACGTACATTCAGCTGTCTTATCCACTCGACCACTTTGTGAGCAAAATACCTTAGAAAATGCATATTTGTAAAGACAGTTATTATTACATTGATTTTTATATGTTTTTTGGATGCTTAGATTTATGTAGTTATCGGTTGACAAAAGTACTTAAAAATGCTCAGATGTTACACATACTTTTTTGTTATTTATTTTATTGTTTAAGGTGTTAAACTGTAACTGAAATACGGAGATCAAATTAAAAATTGATACTTTTTAACATGTTTTAAAATTTATAATGGTAAATTACTCTTCTTCAAGATGTTAAACTAATGTAAAATTTTCAAAACACGTTCTTGTTTTTTTTCCCGGAAAGCAAGAACACATAAACCTCCTGAGTCGACAATATCAATCAATCTCAAACGCCGTGTTGAGGAAAATTTCTGTCACTGAACTTCGTCTCATGTTACCATTAAGGTGTTTAAAACTCAAGTCATACAACCGGACATGACCTGAAAATTGGAAAAAATCTATTGTTTACTGGTCAGCAGAACCACGCCCAAACCGTTCTTTAGTAAGCGTAGCATATTTAAATCTCTTGAATAGCTGCGAAAACGCACTCAAAAGTGTCGCGTGAGATCGGAAATGGGTTTCCAAAAAATGTATCTTTTGTCGCTGCGTGTCATTTCTTTCACGGCGGAAATAATTAATTGGTTTTATGATAACCGGCTTTGCTTTTCTAAACCCTAAAATTCGCTTAGAATAGCCGTCGGAAGCTTTCATCCATGCACATGATTTGACATTAATTATTCAGCAAAGTGAACTGTGAGTAATTATTTATTAATTAGGATTTTGCTATGAATTACAAATCCAGTATAACCCCAAATAATCATGGCTTCTCATTTTCTGGAGTGAAACTGTAAGTTTATGGACAGGTTTCGACTATTACGTTACATTACCTATCGCGCATTATCATTTATGCGACTTGGCAACCAGTGAGGGTAATTTATCTTTCGGCAAGATATAAAAAGCATTCTATAAAAAGGAGATGAAAATTCGCTAAAAGTAATGGTTTAATATCTCAAAAATATTTACTGTCGTTATTTAGATATTTATTCTTGCAGGATACCAAAACATACAACAGAATTCATGTGTTCTTGGTTTGTTCTTAGTATAATTTCTGAACTCTCTTCTTCACTTTCCCGCCCGACTGAAATCGTTGCCTTGTGGCAGAGTTTTCTTTAAGAAATTACCTCTATTTCTGCACATCTTCGCAATTTTCTGCATACGTTTGCATGACGGTCTTGCTGAACGAACACATTATATTTGCGACAATAGCATCTATGAAGATCTTTGGTGAACCACATTTCTTGTCATATGCCAAAGATGTGAAACAAGAGGAAAAGATTGATTCAAATACCATTACAAGAGTTGACTTTTATAAATGCACCCAGAAGCTCTATGAACCCTAGCAAGATCGGTGCAGTATTTAGGATAAAAACACCCGCATACTGATGATGCTCTTAGTAGGTGTCACTGGTGACTTATGGCCGTCATCACAAACATTACTGTTATATGGTAGGGCAGTAAATTTAGATAGAATGTTCAAATCAAATTAAATTGTAAAACATTAGTAACCCTCAAAATCATTATTACTGGTAACCGACAATAGCCATGACTAAGTAGTAACCTATATGTTTTTTGTCAATGTAAGGTAACCTTTTGCAACCAAACCAATAACTTAGCCAATTTAATTTAATAATAGCCTCTTAATTACTCATTTTTAATCTGGGTATTTCCTCTTTATTCAAAAAAAATTAATAACATTTCTGGACTGCGTCATTTCTAGATAAATCTATGCCAGAGTTTGAGTAACGCTTAATGACATAGTTGATTCGGAATCTAAACTCTGAAAACTGAAACCTTTCTAACCTAAACCGAAAAAATTCTCTTAACGGACTGCCGTATTGGATGCATGCACACTTCGCTTACATCTCTGTTGCTGCTTGGAGGCAATTATGCCGTGCTCTGTTACTATCACAATAGTATGAAAAAATGTAAATGTTCTGGAAATAGGCGCGATTAGAGTGCAAAGCAAATTCTGGCCATTAATGGAAATTTGAATAAAAATGGAATTTAATCTGCCTCGACTGCCAAGTTGCAAATGGTATATACATGCTCACGCTCCAAACATTTGGAAAGGAATTCTATAAAACTACGTAAATTTATGATGCAATAAAAAAAATTGGCTACTAGCTGATTTGTACCGTAATTTGAGAAATCCAATTCGATTGCATTGCATTGTTGATTAATTCTGTTGCCGGAGTGTAGCATACGCATTTGGGATTATCGGTTTATGCTTAGGAAGGGAATGTACTATGTTGCAAACTGAAGAAATTGCTTATATCCGTACATTTTAATCTGAAAATGCAACAGCTTTCCCCAATCCAGTTTCCAGAATTCGGAGGTAGCAACGGTCCACTTTCCCTCAGACATCTACTGCGTTAGATAATATATTTTCAATAGTCGGTTAATAGTTACTATAGTACAATATTAAAAGCCTCAAAATGATTCTAGTAATTGAGACGGTGATGCAATATTAAGTGTCGGACACCTTTCTTCAAAGATAAATTTTAATATATGACTCTGTAGTTGCAATACTTCTAGAATATATGATTCAAACCTAATTTAACTGAAATCATACATACTTTTAACAGCGAAATGATAGCGGTTAAAATTGCAATGAGCATTTTACACATATCAGATTTCAAGAAGAATGAACTTTTTATTTCAAAAACCTGATCAACATATGCCATTTTTTATCATTCCTTAATTCTTATTTGCATCGAAAAGAGATGTGAACAAGTGTCAGTAAAACATTTTATCCAAATACAATCGTGTTTTCATTTCTATCGTATTAGTGACCGATTCGTCCAGCGACAGAATGCTCTGTTGCCAGAAGTTATCGTAAATACTGAGTATCATTAAAAATGCTTGAAACTAAGCAGACAGACTGGAGTACATCTGAAGGGGTTATCCTAAAACAGTGCTAATTAAACTGCTTATTTTGCCATTTTTTAGGATGAAAAAATATGCTGATAGCTGGCAGTATTTAAATGAAAGTTATCTAGAGAGGCGATAACCAAAATTTATTACATTTTGTATGGACCTGAAATGTCTACTTTGAATACGTATCTATTTTTCACATTTACGTTTAATAATTTTTGGGAGAAAAAGCAGTTATTTTTGAAATCGCATTCATTACTCTGTGTTAATGTTTTCTTTCACCTTTATATGTCATTCGCTATTATTAATCTAAAGCTGTAGTTTTATCTTATTTTAATCCACTTTAATTAAAATAAAATTTGCCATTTAAAATAAAAACTTCAAAATTTTAAAATGAACAATATTATTAAATAAATATAGAATAATTTAAATTTTTATGAAATTATAATGATTGTAAGAATTTTTTGCAGCGGTTTTAAACATTCACAGGGAAACGAAAGTGAAATATTTTTCGAATTATTCAAAAGGAAAGAATTGATCAAATTATTTAAGAAAGCTGTTATTGCTTGAAGATTATAGTATTCTAACCTTAATCAAATGAAGCTATTGTCAGAATTAGGCTTACCTTGGAAAGATATTTAGCAAATTTTTAGCTCAAAGGAGCGTTAGCCAGAAGGGACCAAACGGAATTCTGCGTCAAATCGCCCAGTACTTTGAATCACTTTGCAAATTGTTGCCTCCAAATATTATCGCCCTGTATTATATTTGAAAAAAATAAATAATGAAAAATCTGCATGAATTTGTGTATGTTTCTCGCATTGTGAAAAAAATAGCGGTACCTAAAACTTGAAACAAATCGTTTAATGTCTTGTACAATTCTGTTTTTCTTCTTAAGAGAAATATCATGAACTATAAAATTTAATTCATCTTTCAGAAGTTAATTTATTTTTGATTAAAAAATTATGACAATCCATATTCTAAAGAAAACATCTTTTCTTTTAGTTGAGATGTGCGAGTGCTTACGTATAGCGATGCTGGACGTACCTGAAACTGCCAATCAAGGTGATTCCGTCGAATTATCTTGCATCTATGATTTGGATAACGTCACTCTCTACTCCATAAAGTGGTATAAGAACGACATTGAATTTTACAGATATGTACCCAATGACTGGCCACCAGGACAGTTCCTGCCTCTACCAGGTGTATCGGTCGATGTAAGTACTTACAATGACGCTAATTTTGAGTAGAATTCAGTATTTATATCTTATACTGTAGAAGACTGGCAATCGTGATTATGCAGTGCACTCAAAAAATAGGAGAACCAGACTCGCAGCAAACCCCGAATTTAATGAACTATTCGGAATTAAGTCAACCGTCACTGGTAACAGCGTAAATTTAACAAAAAAAAAATATCTTTCAGTCCTGAATAAATAGCAGTCTCAGAGAAACCGAACGATAATACTTAAGAAAGCCATTTTGATTTTCCCTTCGTCTGGAAGGAGATATGGGCTTCTGCGATAAAATTTTTGTTTGTTATGTGCACAGCTCACTTGTTTTACCTAAATAAAGTTTTGTTTTCTCAGTGCCTGATTGATCTTTAAGAGGACAAAATGCCAATTAGCGCACGTGATTTGTGTGAAATCGTAAATAGAGTTACTTAAAATTTTTATTAATAATAGGGAACGTAAACACTAATGCAATTAAAATTGAATAATAAAAGAGTTTCTGGTTTAACGGAAACAATCTCCTTCTCTCTCTCTATATATATACACATATGTATGTAAGATAAAAAAATATGTAAATCAGTTTTATAAGTGGTAACCTATATGTTTTTAGTCAATGTAAGGTAATCTTTTGCAACCAAACCTATAACTTAACCAATTTAATTTAGTAATAGCCTCTTAATTACTCATTTTTAATCTGGGTATTTCCTCGTTATTATAAAACAATTAATAACCTTTCTGAATTGCGTCATTTCTAGATAAATCTATGTCAGAGCTTGAGTAACGCTTAATGACATAGTTGATTCGGAATCTAAACTCTGAGAACTGAAACCTTTCTAACCTAAACCGAAAGCCTTTCTCTTAACGGACTGCCTTATTGGATATATGCACACTTCGCTTGCATTTCTGTTGCTGCTTGGAGGTAATTAGGCCGTGCTCTCTTACTATCGCAGTAGTATGAAAATTGAAAATGTTCTAGAATTAGAGACGATTAGAGTGCCAAGCAAATTCTGGCCACAAATGGGAATTTAAATAAAAATGGAATTTAGTCTGCCTCGACTGCCAAGTTTTCTATTCGTTGCGGATTAGCATTCTACGCAATTAAAATTCTTCTTGTTCAATATAGATATCCAAACAACCATTGCTATGTTTCTACGTCTCAGTGTTTCTACATAAGTACTTCTAAATTTTGCTTTTATTACATGCATAATCATTAATCAGCCTTTAGAACCTTTAAAATATTTCACTCCCATAACACCGACTCAGGTTCTGGCCTCGACGAGAAACTTTATTCCAAGACCGTGTACTACCATTCAAGCCCATAGATATCACCACGAGCTAGCCTTAGTTTGTGTCAAAAACACAGTCAAGCGATCATAAAAAGCACAAACAATAATATCAAAAACACAAGCAAACACCAGCCAGCGACCATAAATCAACAACTTCTACGTTGAATACGGCACATTGTTTCATTCTGAAATGCTTGAAATAATTTGCTAATTCCTTTGTGGGTTTTTTTGCGTTCCCCTTCAATTTAATTAAAAATTTTGTTACAAATAATGTAGAATGTATTTGTATTAAACTCTGCTTAATCCGTTAAACTGTTAGCTTCACCTGTTCAGTTTTTATTGAAAATTCATTTTCATTTTCTTTCTTGTGTATTAGCGTGAAATTTAATGTCCTACTACCTTATTTTTAATGTTATTATATTTATCTCTTAAAACCTTTTATACATTGTGATAAAATTCGAAACAAACGTCTATACGTCTTCGATTACTACACTTAGTTTAAATTCTAAAATTTACTGTTACTTTAAGATATCTCCTCAAATGGTGGTTGAGCCTGTCAAGCACAAGAAGTGCGTTTTGTATTCAAGTTCAGATTTAATAAATAGTTTTGTTAAACCTTTTAAAGACTCTGTGGTTTCTTTTCAGACGAAGAGATAATTCTCTCAAAGTCTGTTGGGAGTTGATGCTATTTTATGCTTCCAAAGCAAGTCAACTTCAATAAATATTTAATTTTTGAGTTATTGTTCCAGATATTTATTTTTAACTTCATGACGTTTTATTATTACTCATTCCATTTTAATAAAAATATGTAAATATAATTCTCTCTCTTTTTGTTATAGAGAGCTTAATTTTTCACTGCGCAATATAAATGATCAGTCAAGTTTTTAAAGTTAGTAAACTTCCTCCTAAAATTTGTGGGGTTTCACCTTCTCATTACACAGTTCAATCTATGAAACCCCTAACACTGGTAAGCGAATAATCGCTTAAGTGTATGAACAGAGGCGTAAGTCTCAAGAAGGGTTAACCACCCTTTATTTCTCAAAATAAATAGGACACAATCAGCTCCTAACTCGGAGGGTAAGCAAAGCCTCCACTTGGGCTTGAACTCAAACTAATATGAAATTAAACTTAACTAAGCTTAACTGAAGCTAACTGAGAGATATAGAAGCTATCAAGATTATAAGTAATTAGCCGCCAAATCTCAATTAAGTCGGCGAAGCCAATCAAGAGCCTAAAGTACGGCCGAACGTAGCAATATCTTAGAGAGACGCAACCAAAGGCAAACGCGCGCTAACCAGGAACTCGGGCTCTCTAATGAAGTCAGTGAAACATCGACTTACTCATACTACGTTTACTCATTTGCATTAACCGCATTTCTGAAAACAAATTCTGGTCGGAAATTGTAAGCTGAAGCTAGAAGGGATAGGAAAGATGCATAAACTTAAAATAACTGTTATAAAATTAGGATAAGCCTTACAAGTTTATTAAAAATCTCGACAAAGAAAAATATATATAAAATCCTGATCAGAAGCCAATAGAAATTGTATGGTGCTAGGTAAGCAAAAAGCTATGTAGTCTTATGTATTGACGGTAGTTCCTGTGCTGATGTGCAAAATCTGGTAATAAGTCATTGTCAAAATGGAAAATCAGTTCGTTGTATAAGAAAGATCTTGAAATTGAGTAAGTCTACTGTTTTTAGTATTATTCGCAGGCTGAAGAAAACAAGCAGAAATTATTGCGTCGAAGCATATTTAATGAACGTAAAGCAAGGTGGATTATGAGATAAGTTTACATTAATCCAAGAACTAGCGCAGTAAACTTGACTCTGAAATGTAAAGATAGGTTTGGAAAATCTGTAAATCCTGAAACTGTCTGAACTGTCAGAACTTAAGAAAAAATTGATTTTAATTATTAATTTGAACATTAATTTTGACAGCAGTATGTTTTAGTAATTATAAAAAAAATCGAAGTAAATCAACAAAATTTCGCTATTTTTCAAAAGGAAGACATACTCTAGTGTAAAAACCTTTTTTTTATTATTTTACATTGATAGACGATAAGAAAATTTTCTGGAGTATGGCAACAAAAAAGTTTTAATAAAAAGTGTTTTTACGGTCCACCATTAATGTACATGTACATATAAATGATTTCATATATATATATATATATGTCTATGCACGTGTAAATACTTTTTAATTATAATTTCTATAATATTTCTATAATTTCCAAGAAAGCATGCTCCTCCGAAACGTGTCTCTGCCTAGATGGCTCGAAGAGAAAAAATCGACAATATTAAAACGGAAATAATACAGGGAGGATTAAGGGGGTAATTTGAAAATTTTGTTACAGAATTTATCAGTGAATTTCTACGTTTAAAACAATCGCTCAAATTTTTCCCGTAAGAATATACCATCTTTGTACGTGATCTAAGATTTTCATGGTTTTTAGCCCAATAATTTGCAATGAAAAAAAATTTTCATACTCCTACAGTAGAAGAAACGATTTTATTTTTTGCTAATTTTTCATTTATTCTCTAAATATAAATTCTTTAGCGTAATTATTTCCCTTAAGTACAGAATTTTTTTGAAGTGTCATGGAATTTAGGAATTTTGCAACCGATTTGTATCCGTGTTAAGGAAGGTACTTATGAGCGACAGATATTTGTAGACCTGGTTTCGCATTTAGAAGTTTCTTGGAGTTTTTTTTCTTTTGTTCATAGTTGCGAGAGTTTCTCCCTGAATTCTCTAATCTTTGTCGATTAGATGTCTGCTGCTGCTGCCTGTGAGCTTTTTTGTTTGTAGTAATGCAACGGGAGGAATTCTCGCGTTGATTGGATGCGTCAAGCCACTTGTAAGATTCTCTGCTCGTAGTGGTGTAATGGCAAGAATCATCTGAAGTGTGCTTCTTATCCAGTCGTGACCCATAAAGTACGAAAGCCATATCTTCACCTGAAGTTGCTGCACTTCCTATAATTTTTCCTGCTTCACTTGGGACTGGATCTTTAGTATGTGTTTCTGGATTAGGAGATGGATTCTCTTGCATCCATTGTTTATCAGCATTTTGGGTCATGAGTTTATTTCTGGTTTCAGAGTTGTCATGGATTTGTGGCTTGTTTCTATTAATTGTACTTTCATAGGTAATTTCTTCCATAATCTTTGCCGGAGGTTGGGTGTTACAATTTTGTAAACTGCTTGAAGTTGAGTAACATTTTTCTTCAGTAATTCTGGCACGGGGAAAACTGCTTTCTGGAAAATATCCGTTATACATAGAACTATAAAAAGTGTTCATCATAGGTGCCATAGGTCTGACATACGCTGGATGAACAAAAAAGGTAATAGGAGGATTGCAAATATTTTGCATGGGATTAAACATAAGATTACTGCTCATGAAGGCTTGAGGCTTCATGTTAAATGTGTAAGGAATGTTGTTATAATTATAAATATTCTTGTTGAGTTCTTCAGTATTTTCAATAGCCTCATTACATCCGTTCTGAGCATCACGTGCCCAAATTGATCCAGTTTCATCCTCTTTTGTTTTTCCAGCTGTAGTCTGAATGTCCTGGTTTTGGTGTACTGGTGATCCGTATAAAGTACCTTTCATACTATCCCCTAAATTGAATTCTTTTAGCTTTTCTTTGGTATTACTTTTAGGATAGTGTATCTCCTGTTGGCTGTCAACGTTACTTTTGTCTTGAAATAGAGGCCGCGGAGAGCTGCTTGTACCGTTTCTCCAATTCTCCGTCGAGTTTGGAGAGTTCTTTGCTTTGTTGACTATGTCCGATACTCCGTATAAAGCGTACGTCATGGCGTTTCCCAAGTTGAATTTTTTTAACTTTTCTTTTGTGATAGCTTTGTCAGATTCACACATTTCTTGTTTATCATCATTTCCATTTTTTTCATATGTAGCATTCGAACTGGAAGAGTTAGTTATATTCTCCGAGATTTCGGCCATGCCTTGCCTTTTGTCGGCTATATCCGATACACCATACAAAGCGTAAATCATAGCATTTCCCAAGTTGAATTCTTTGAGCTTTTCTTTTGTATATGCTTTAATAGAATCGCACATTTGCTGTTGATTATCAATATTTCTGTTCTCTTGAATTGTGGTTTTCAAGAGCACAGAATTTGCACTATCGTATTCAGAAAAGTTTGCATCATTCTCTACATTGTGGGCAATATCTGATACACCATACAAAGCGTGTGCCATAGCATTTCCTAAGTTGAAGTTGGCCAACTTTTCCTTTGTATTAATTTTTGAATTGTTAGTACTGAAATCAATTTCATGCACAAGTGGTTTTTGCTCTCTCTTTTCTTCCTTTTCAAATTTTTTAAGTTCTCCAGTTGACTCCTCAAAATTTGATGAATCCATACTGTTAGTAAGATATCTGAGGTCTTTCTTTCTGGGAGCGGAAAAATTTTTACTGCATGGCGGCGGAGTATTACATTCTGTGCATTTGCCAGCTGAGTTAGCGTTTGGTGAACTGCAATTAGCAGAGCTGATATATTCCATTGAAGAATCAGTTGATTTATGGTCATTATCTTTGTTTGTTATGTTTTGTGTCAGATCCGATGTTCCGTATAAAGCATACGCCACAGAGCTTCCTAAATTGAAACTTGCCAGGACTTTTTTTGTATCGACTTTTGAATCATAAGCGCTTATGTCTACTTCATGCACAAGTGGCTTTACCTCTTTCTTTACATTTTTAGACTTTATTTCTGGAGAGTTACCATACAGCATTTGATTTGTGCGAAAAGCAGTGGAGTTGTCTTTGGGATTTGCCTCTATACTTGTCAAAATTGCATTAGCCACTGGATATTTAAAATTATTCTTGCAGGAATTTTCATCTTTTTTATCGGTTGGTCGAAATAAAATTTCTTCTTTCTTACTGGATGATTGATCCAAAACCTCATCTTTTTCTTTTTGATGATTCTCAACCTCTTGAATAGTAGTTTTATCTTTTAGGTCTGATATACCGTACATAGAATATGCCATAGCATTTCCCTGATTAAATACAGAAAATGTTTTCTTTGTATCAGTTTTTGAATTGTTAATGTTGAGGACGATTTCATGGTCATGTGGGTTTTGTTGTTTCCTGACATTAAACTTTTTGTTTTCATTATAATTGCCATCTGATTTCTCATTAGTTGTTGTTTTAAGGTTACAAAATGGTCCTTGATTTTTTCCTTTGCTACTTATTTCTGATTTTGGAATGTCTGTTAAATCCATATTGCGCACTTGTGAAGATACGTCTTCCGCAGCAAAATATTCTTTCTCGTCATTTCTTAACCTATAAAGTAATTTATTTTCTATGATTTCTTCAATGATATTTTGCAATGTACAAAAGTCTTTTACATCACCTGTATTGGTCCTGAAACTTCTTTCTTCTGTTTCTAATTCAGTTTGCTCTAAACTATTGTTCTCTGCCACATTGTATTCATCACTCGAATTGCTCTTTAAGTTTTGTAAAATGCGCATTTTCAAATCGAAAGCACTTGGAAGCTTGATATCGGAACTAGTTAACATTTGTTTAGGAACCACACTGTAATTTCTACCTGAGTTTACTCTTTTTGAATTATTGTTCTGCAATGCAGTACAGGCAATATCTGTCTCAGCAGGGCTACTATTACACGTGCTTTCTGTATTTTCTGAATCTGGATTGCAGTGCTCTGTTGATAAGTTTTCTGTCTGAACAGCTATTTCCCTCTTTTGATTTTTTAGACTTTCCCTTGTGCAGATTTCTTGTTTTTCCTGTGATAAAAGGATTTTTATCGGTATAGCAGAACTGCATGTTTTATCTTCATCTACAAATAAAAAGTCTTTAGAAGGCATATCTAATTTCCGCTTGTTAAAGTCTGCATATCCATTGTGATTTCTGCGGTAATTTCTCATTCCCTTTGAGTCAGCATTACGATTACATTCTGTATCAAGATTTAAAAAACTGTTAGGGTTCTTATTTCTTAAGCCTGTTGGATTTTCCATCCTGTCCTGTGATGTTCTTTGAGATGTGTGTAATTGCTTTTCGGTATTGGGGAATAAATATTGTGCACTGTCCTTCTTTTTTGCTTGTGTGTTCGAGTAATTATCAGCGTAGTTTGTTGATGTCACAGCAGTTTTCGATTGAACAGGGAAAGAAGTAGACAGTCTCATTTCTTCCCTCAGAAGTATAGTTTCAATGTCTGTATTTTTTTGCTTATTTACTTTTCCTATCGTTTTTGTTACTGTTTGCGGTCTTTCAGCTTTCTTACCACAACTGAGAATAAATGTATCATTGCATTCATTAATAACAAATTCTTCCGAATCGCGATTTCGACACGAACCGTTTGTCTGATATTTTACTGATTTCATAGAATTGTCATCTATATATTTTCCAGAAATTTTGTTATAAGGGGAAAAACTTACATCGTTTTCATTTTCTTGAGGTTTTTTTTGTTGACCATCATCTCCTGCATCCGGTGAATTTTCCCACCATGCCTTGTAGTTGGTGATTGTAGGCTGAATTGGAATAGTGTCCATATCGACCCAGGATTTGCTTTTCTTGAATTTCTGTTCGCTCTTTTCATGGTTACATTTCATCTGAACTGAAGTTGTAACAGTATTTATATGATTCTTTCTTTGATATTCGAAATCAGTAGCGCTGTTTCTAGTTCCTTCGTAATCCAGGATACTATGCATTCTTTTAGTTCTTGGAAAACCTTTACCTGTGTTTGGGAGCATGAAATTCATTCATGAATTCAAGAACTGAATTTATTAAAGGGAAATATTAATTGCATTTATTTCAGTAAGTAACACCTTAAACTAATACTGTTTTGTAAGTAAAATTTCAACGCTTTCGACTATTGAATGAGTTACATTGTTAATAATTATTGCTTAGTTATTCCGTGTGAATCATTGTTGCAACAATGCTGAACGAGGCGTTGTTTGAACAATGGTAACTTACAGTTTCAGAGATTTGTGATGTGCAATTTTCAATGCTTTTTAAATACGAGAGAAGAGGCAAGGTTATTTACAAATTATTTTAGAAAATTGAGTAAGCGTATACATGTGTATACAATTATAAATATCATTCTGAATGGGACAATACCTGTTTTTTCAGCAACTTTTGGTTCTCTTTTCATTTATTTAAAAATAACTTCTTTGCACCGCGTTTTCAATAAAATTTACAAATATGATTTTACTAAGCAATTATAAAAACTTCTTCATATCCTACAGTCTCATACCGATATCATGGATGGCAGAATAAGTATGTGGAGTTAGATTTTCCGATTAATACTGATATCTGAATTAGTCAAATATAAAGATTTAAGAGGCAGTTGATTATGGGGAATAAAGAGAACAAACATATCAAATCTCGTCTGACAGTATATCTTCCATGGTTACGAATTTTCCATAATTTTCACGGAAACTGCTGTAGTTTTTACGATAAGTAAAACTGAGCTTTTTTTTTTAACGAATCTTGCAATTTTTTTATAAAGACGCCAAAAATTAAGCTTATTTATTGATTTATCCCCAAATCTGTATTTAAAGGGCGTACTGTTGACAGAAATTCGAATTCCCACTTGAATTCTCTCTCTTTATTACATTAAAAACAAATCTTCGCTTTATGGAATGTGAAATCTTTTGTTGCAAGTTACTATGTTTGATTACTTATCAACATTTGGAGACTATAGGATCAATATGTCTGCAAATACATTCATTCGATACTTTACACTTTCATCAGGACGTTTTAACAAATGTTATTACGGTAATATTAAAATTATATTTTTAGAAAAGCAACATTAAAATGAAAAGTTTTTATTTCCCTCTGACATATTTAAAAATGATTTTATTTTCCATTTTTCCGATTTCTGAACTAATATTTAAACGAGATGATAAATATTATATAACACATTTTCTGAACTGCGTTTTGTGCAACCAAAGAAAGCTGTTGTAAACATATTAAAATTAATTTTAGTTTTAGAGTCTTGCAGTTTTACTGGTAAGTGCCTTTCTCCCTGTAATTGTTTCAAAATATTCATACACTACCATTTTCGTTTTACTTCCTTGTACGAAGTAAAGGAAATATAGAAATCAGGAATCATTCTGAGTACCATATTTCAACGAAAATATCCATTTTGACCGTCATCGAATATTGTTGAATGAATCAATCGTTGAATGAATCAACGATGTTTTGCATGCATCTGTACGTAAGAACAGAATAAAGGACTTTTGTTCCAGAAACGAAATATAAAACTGATTTAAAATAGATTCAGAAAAGATTTTTTCGTAGCATCTGTGCGTACGTATGTATGTATCTTGCATAACTTAAAAATGAGTTGACTCAGAACGTTGAAATTTTGTATATAGGACTGCTATAACATGTAGTTGTGCACTTCCCTTTTTGGTTGCAATCGGCCACACCAAAAGTATATATAATATACTCACTATGTTACTCGACTCAATGACTAGACTCAACATATAAGAATAAGAAATGATCTCATTTCTTATTCTTATATGTTTTTAAATTGTGCATTTTTTGCTTTAAAAATTATTGAATTATGTTGTTCTTAGGTTCCGGCTAAGGTTTTTATACCCTTAGTTAATCTACATGCAATAGTTTTAGAATTATCAACAATTTAAAACTTGCTTAAGTGCGGCTAAGCTAATTTTTTTTTCATAGCAGCCATATTTGTTTACATTTGAAACTTAGCAGAATAGTGAATCAAGTCTTTTTGCACCTTCAGTTTCTTTTTTATTAGTGGGATTGCTGGTCGAATTGCTTTTTTTTCTGTAGAAACTACAATTTTAATTGTAAAAATTGTTTTAACTGTATTTATGTTTTTCTATAGCTTTCAATTTTTAATGGAAGTATTTTGAGATTTTATGTATTTTTGTCTTTCCGTGAAGTGAGAACTGAACTAATTGAATGAGAAATGTATCTATAATGAAATTCAGCGAAATATGTTTAAATGAAATACAGGAAACAAATTGCGCGCAATTTAATATTACGTTCAAGGAAGTCATGTGGTGTACACATAAGCTTTGTTTTTTTTTTTTTTTTTTT